>JAJMEW010000168.1:0-215189 GCA_030574395.1 Pichia californica
TTCTCTGATCTATTGACATCCCTTTCACTTCTACGCTTAATTAAACCACCCACATTACACATCACAATGTATTCAGTTAGATCTGCAAGACAATTCTCCACATCTGCCCTTCGTGCTGTCTCCTTTAAGACTGTCCCAGCATCTTCAGACTCTGTCTCATCATTAAAAGTTATTGTCAAGAATGCCGGTTCAAAATCAGGTCCATCAGGTCTTGCACATTTAGTTTCAACTTCTACTTTCCTTGATACTCCAGAAAAATCAGGTTTAAGACTTAAACGTGAAGCTGAATTATTAGGTGGTGAATATTCTGCTGAAATTACAAGAGATGCTCTAATTTTAAAGGCAACTTTCTTAAAGGAAGGTTTACCATTCTTTGTTAATGCTTTAGGTTCTGCACTTGCAAAAGCTTCTTTTAAACCACATGAATTAAAGGAAGTTGCAGGTCCATATGCTTCTTATGTCAATTCTCTTAAAACTTCATGTCCAAAAACTAAAGGTATTGAAGAACTTCATGCTGTTACTTTCAGATCTGGCCTTGGTTTACCATTATGGTATGATGGTTTCAAATCTTATTCAACTGAAGATATTAAAACATTCGCAAAATCCGCTTTCTTGACTGAAAATATTGAAATTATTGGTGAAAATGTTGATTCTGCTGATTTACAAAAATTTGTATCTGAATCTTCATTTGCTTCATTACCAACTGGTAATGATGTTATTGCTCAACCTCAACCAACTTATACTAGCTCCGAATCTAGAATTAGAAGAGCAGGTAAGACTTCCGCTGTTTTAGGTTTTGCTGTTGAAGACGCTGATGCTTTCGAATTAGTTGCTGCTGGTTTAGTTGCTAACGCTCCATCTACCATTAGTGCTAATGTCGAATCAAAGGTTTTATCTTATGATGGTGCTTCATTATTCTATTTTTCTGTCACCTCTTCTGATGCTGCTGAAACTTCAAAAATCATTAAGGATGCTGCTAAGCACTTAAAGACCCTTGATTTCTCTAAATATGCTAAATACGCTTCTTACTTAGCAGGTAAGCCAGTCACCTCTAAGTCTGTTACAATTCCATCTGAATTCAACCTTGTTGTCATTGGTGATGTCGATAATGCTCCATTAAAGTCTGAACTTTAGATATCTTTTTATTTATAGATTTAAAAAAAGACCAAAAAACACATTTTAAGAAAAGCACAAAACACACACATACAAAAAAATAAAATTCAAACAAAACAACAATAACAACAACAACAACAAAAAAAAAACCAAACATCAACACCCAAACAAAAATCTTACACAATAAACAAACAATAATAAACAAAATTTACCAATCAGGAAATGATTATGATGATCGTGCATGTATTTATTATTATATTTATTATTTAAACTAGTCCTATTATTATTAAATTATATTATTAAATTTAAATCAAACTTATAATCCCATTTTTTCATATCTAATTCAAGATAAGATTTTCTTCAATGCGATGTATTTGTTCATAATATTTTCACTTCCATAATTTCTTTAACTTTTTATAGAAATTGTTATTGAACTTACATTCATTCTTAACTTTTATAAAAAAACACTATAGTTATTCAACCTTCTTATTTATTTCTCTCTTTTCTCTAGTAACAGTCCTCCGTAAAACATCGAATAACAATAACTATCGCATGTACAAAATAGCCTCTATAAAACTTAAAATATACGTAAAGGGTAGGTTATCAATGTGCGCACAAAAATTTATGACATGAATTTTTAGAATTGAAGAGAAATAAATTAAATAGCAAAGAGGATGTATGTTTTTCAGAACTAACTTCTTTTTTTGAGATATTTCAAAGGCAAACATCATCACATAGAATTACACATAAACAAACCCACTATGTCTTTTCAACCAATAAATCCAAAACCATATTTGAATTCACTAATAGGATTAAAAGTTGTTGTTAAGCTGAAATTCTCAGGCACTGAATATCATGGTACACTCCTCACAGTTGATAATTACATGAACCTACTATTAGATAAAGATGTCATTGAATTAGAACCAAAAGCTGCTGGAGAGGAAGTTGATTTAGGAGAAGGTACACATTTAGATAATGAACTGTTTATAAGGTGTAATAATGTGCTTTGGATCGGAAAAGAAGTTGAACAATTTTCATAAAATTTATAAATATTAAAACACGATATTTTTTTTCTATACAACCGAAATTTCTGTAAACTAATGTACGTTTGTTTATTATACATATACATACATAAATATAATTAAATACTTCAAAATAAATTTAAATTAATCAAAGTAATCTCTAAAATGGAGAATTGAAATAAAAAAAAACTATATTCTATAAAATAATCATAATCGTCATAAAAATTATATTCTTCCCACTATTAATTTGATTTTATTTTGTTATTAATCGTAGTGGTTCATAAAACTCATTACATTCTTATCTTTCTATTTTTAAATCTATATAAATATTCCAATCTAATTGAACAATATATTCATCATTTGCATGCATAGATCTCCCAATACTTTTCAACTTCATAGCAACCAATAAATCTAGCAAGCTTGAGAATTTTTAGTTTACGTGTTTCAACTTCTAAATTAATATTATTATTATTAGGTCCTTTATTATTATCATCAGCAGCAGCATTATCATTCTCTTTTGGGGGTATTTGAGTTGGCAAATTGGAATGAAAATTTACTTTATCATTTTTGCCATTTTCATTTTCGGTTTCAACATTTCCCGAAACGATAGTATCCTTTTCTGACATGAAAATATTTTTATTACCATCAAAATTATTAACATTGTTATTCTTATTATTATTAGAAGATAAAGAAATATCTTCATTATAATCAATTTCATAAAATGAAAAATACTTTTCAATTTGTTCATCAGTTAACCCAAAAACAACATATATATTAGTCAACAAAGGCAACTTATTATCAAAACCAATCCAAGGTAATATATCATATGAAATTTCTGAACCTGTTCCACGTTTTTCATTAATAGAACGTGCAACTTTTTGCTCTAAATGAATCACAGTTAATCGTTGATTATGTAGTTCTTCTTCAACATGTAACATAGAATTCTGTAAAACTCGAATTACACTCATTAACATATTAATAGTAGAATTTGGATCGACATATGGATTCAGTTGTTTATCTTGTTCAATAGCAATCTCTTCAACGTAACCATTAATATCATTATTGTTATTGCTGTTGTCACGACTTTCACCAGAACTTTCTTCTCCGCCAATACTACTTTGAACTTTGTTATTAGATATAGAAAATGTTCCCATTTGCGGTAAACTAGTATTAATATGACCATTAGAAATCATAGTATTGGCATCAATATTAGAATTTCTGGAAGATTTCTTATTTCCAAATTTAATATTATGTGTACTTCCAACTTGATTAAACTGATTAAATTGGTTCATTTGATTGATTTGATTAATTTGACCAAACTGGTTAATTTGATTAAATTGACCTATTTGATTCAACTGGTTAAATTGATTTAATTGTGTTAATTGATTTAATTGGGAAATTTGATCCATTTCCATAGTATTAAATTGATCTAGTTGTTCTAATTGATTTAATTGTTCAAGTTGTTCCAATTGTTGTTGCTGTTGTTGTTGTTGTTGTTGTTGTCTTTGCAGTTGTAATTGAAGCCTTAATTTAATTTGTTGACTAGTTTGCCTTTGATGCCTACTACCATTAACATTGCTATTACGTCTTGGAGAAGAGTACGCTGATCCTGCTGGAAAGTTAGGAGCCATCATAACATTAGGTAATATTCCATATGTATTACTATTTTTACCTAATGGACTGCTATCACTTGTCTTCAATTTCTTGGATTTATCAAACATAGTAATTGAATCATAAGAGCCTCTGGATCCACCTCTTTTATGGGATAAGACACCTGTCGGAATATTTAACATCATACCGTTAACATTAGAAGAAATTTGCTCAGTAATCGCACTGTCATCATCTTTACAATTGATATTATTAGGATTATTTAATTGACTAAACGAATTCATATTTGTAGCAAAAGCTGGAGGTCCTGTTATTCTATTACCAACATCTCTAATTGATTTATTTGGTACATCACTATGAAGATTATTGGATCTAACATCATCACTTTCGATATTTCCTAGTGAGGAAAGATAATTCTGCTGATTATTGAAATATTGTTGTTCAAGGTGATTATAGTGCTTAATTGGAGAATTGTAAGAACCTAAAGATGTAATGGCTCCTGGTGTCATATTAGAAAGTCTTAAAGTAGTAGGAGAAAATTGCTGTTGTTGCTGTTGTTGTTGCTGTTGTTGTTGCTGATGCTGTTGTTTTTGTTGACTATTTCTTTTAACTGGTCGAGAACTTGATGGATTTGATGAAGTATATTGTTGAGAAGGAAGCAAAGGAGATACAATGCTTGGTATATTTTCACTAGTGTTTGTACTTTCCAAATCTACATTGTTAAGGTTAGGTATATGTTTTTGTTTTTTATGCTTTCTTCCAACATTCATTTTATATATGGGAAACAAATTAACATTTTTAGAGAAATGATCATATTCTGATTTCTGGGTATTTTTCATGATGTCTGGAATGATTGAAGATGAATGCAAATCGTTTGGACTTTGAATAAGGCTATTGCTTTCGTAGTGATTTGACGAAAAATTATCACTACTTAACGATTTTCTATGCTCGGGTATATTTTTATCAAATTTAGATGGAGATTGGAAAAGTATTTGATTTCTCTTGTATTGGTCTAAATCTTTATTTGAGTTATTAATATTAATCTCTGAACTTTTATCAGGAATCCCATTTTGTTTGATATTATCAGAACTTTTTTCATTATCATTCAATTTAGTATCTTGATTAATAATCAATTCATCATTAGAAATTTCCTTATTCTTGGTATCATTTTTATTGGTATCTTCATTGGGACTGTTATTATTTGTAGCTGTAACGGCTGTTGAACCACCTCTATCAGAATTATTCGCTATATTTTCATTGCCATTTGCGATACTTACATTATTAATATTCTTAGATTGAGCAAGTTCAATCGGGAGAGTATTTGTATTACTAAAATCATCAGTAACAGATAAATTAGGACTGATGTTGGCATTTGTTATGGAATTAATGTTTGATTGTGATAGTTGGCCTAATACAACATTATCCGATGTACAGCGAGGTTCTTTAAACGACAGATTATTTACTGGTGAATTTTGTGTATTTTCACCTATACCATGGTTTAATTTTGAGCTATTGATATCATCAACAGTGGAACCAGTGTTACTAGCGACAGTAGCAGTGACCGCAGTAGTTATATTTTTTGATGAAGTAGACCCATCATCATTGTCATTGTTATCACTGTTTCCATTGTTGTCATCACTATTGTCATTTTTACCACTTTTATCACTGTTGTTGTCATTGTTGTTGCTTGCGACACTTCCCATATCGCTATGAAGATGATATGTTGGTTCGAAAGGTCTTCTTGTAATATGAGAGTCTGGTGGATTCATTTCATGAGACCTTGTCAAATGACGTGCCAAATTAGTAGGCCCATTTCTTGAAGAATATCTAAGAACTTTGTTGCAAACCTGGCATTCAACGGAAGTGTGTGTTGAAGTTGCCGGCTGGGTGATATCCTGTCGAAAGTGTTCCCATACCCAACTGTTGGGAGGTCTGGCCATAGTGTAAACCTTTTACCTATATCCGGAATCCCAATGTGAAGGCAGTGGATTGAGAAGAGGAAAGAAAATATCTGAATATAATGGCAATTTTGACTCAGTAATGTGTTATGTCCGTCACCCGTCACCAGTCAGTCGTACCTGTCACAATTATGTACTCCTCATTCCTCATCACTTCTCACCCACCAAATATCAAATTTTTAATTTTTAATTTTTATTACGTGTATCCAAAAATGGAAATCATGTGATCATCACATCAACTACTTTTCTTTCCCGGGCTGACGTAAGCACGAGACCTATTCCGAACAGACTCAAGCCCCCAAAACTGATTTCTGTACAATTCCCATTGTTCCCTTGTTGCTGTAGAGAATACACGGGGGTTAAGAACAAGACGGACATGATCAACTCCTTCATGATGATTATATTTCATACGGAAATCCATGTATCCAAGTATTCTCTCCTTTAATGGAACTTTAACCTTAACAAGACGAAGATTTAATTGACGGATTCCTTTGTTTGTAGTTACTAAAAATTTTCTTGGAATTGAAATTGTACGCATATATTCACCAGTTAAATAAAATAATAAAAGCGTCATAAACATAATTATTGATATAACACGATGTGTAATGTTAATTAATGAATATTTCATATTATTTGTACTCTCATTATTACTATTTTCCATTTCATCATTATTCTTGTTGTTTATATCATCCATTGAATCTTTACCAATACCATCAATACCCTTTATTTCTTCTAACGTAGGAAAATTAATTTCAGATTCATATCCTTCTTTATCGTTAGAAATTTGTCCAAATTCAATGTTGTTCATTACATTATCTTCCATAACTATTCCATTCATATTATTATTATTATTATTATTATTATTATTATTATTATTGTTATTTATTATTAAATTATTGGTATTAATTTCCATAACCATTGGATACATTAATGATATATATGTAGAATATGAAAATAATCCTACCATAATAAATAAAAATATACTATATCTGTATCTCAAAGTTTGTTGTTGAATATATTGTTGTCTTAAACTTTCTTCCATAATTAACATATTTTTAAAAATTTGAGAAGTAGCAGAAGAATCTCCATCTTTATCTTTTCTTAAATCTTTACCTTCATTTGCTTGTCTAGAACCACTTCTAGATCGACTACTGGATCTACTTCCAGATCGACTATCTGATCTGCTACCAGATCGTGGTGTTCCAGGAACTGATTCAGAAACATCAGAAAGTGCCCTATATACTATTCCATCATCAAAATGATTATTTGGAACATCATCATCTAATGATTTCATCGGTATTATCTCATTCATTTGATTTCTTAATTTTCGGTTAACATGTTTTACAATTGGTGAACCATATATATCTTGATCACTCTCTGAAACAAAACTTCCATCGTTGGATCTTGAATCATAACTTACTCCACTACCACTACTTCCAAGACTACCATAAAAATCAGATGTCACCGATTTCTCCGATTTATCAGAAACATCACTGACACGTCTGTTTCTTAATTTTGGAGATGGAAATTTAAGAGTATCACTCATTCCTTTTCTTGAACGTGAATAATATGAGTCGGATGAAGTTGTTAAATTGATATTTATTGCTGAATTGTCTTGTAAATCATAAATACTCTTTTCACTAGAATTTTCACTTGCTCTTCGTCTTCTAATACCAAGTGCTGTAACTTTGTTTCTATCTGATTTTGACTCTTCATTTTCATTGCTGTTTATCATTAATGTCGGTGTGGTTGATACAGCCGTACCACACACTTTTACCGTGTCTGCATTTGCAGTTCCAGGTGCAGATTTATTCATATTGCTGTTCATTTTCTCTGTCGATGATGATTGATTGGAAACAGTAGAATCCAATGCAAAAAAATCAATCCTATCATTGGTTGAAGGAACAGCCCTTGGTAATACAAGTCCTGGGGAATTTGGAGGTGATTGTAAATCTTCAATGTCGTCTATTTGGTCCTGTCCTATATTGAGTCCAATTCCAATATCAATAGGAGTTCTGGTGTGGTCTTTTTCCATTTCTGTTGTTGATGTGATCTCAATCTCAATTCTTCTGTTATTGTGGAAAGGGTGATCAACAATAAATCTAGCAAGAGAAAGCAGAAAGCAACACATGTGCAAAGAGGATCCAAAACTTAAAACAGAAACGTATCTTTTTTTTTCTCATAGAGTCAAATTCGCTGACCATATAAACTATGTGGCTTCTGAACAGTTACATCTAGGTTAATAATAAATAGTTAGTTCTTTTGCTTTATAATACAAGCCAATCCAACACATCTCAAATGCTATCATATATGGATCTGGTCCAACAATGCTTCTATTCATCGACAGGATGGTCATGGGACAATACATACGAGCATATCTTGGCAACTCCTAGAAATTTATTGCAGTTTCCAATACCCAATGGTGCAACAATAACCGTATCCAACAAGAACACAGAGAATAATTACAGTTCTATCAATATTAGTCAAATAGATAGATTAGAAGGCTCTCTCTCATATTTGAGCTCATCTGCAAATCTATCTCAATACTATAAATCTTCTCAATCATTACCAATAAGTAGGGTCTTACAAGGCTATAGAGACATTATATCTTATTACCCAAATGTTAGGATTGCAAAGGATCATGGTAGTCTACTATATGGTAAAATGTATTTTCCATCTCAGTTTTTAGAAGGAATGTTAATAAAGAGACTTAGTCAGAACTATCAATTAGTTGTTAAGTTTGTAAATACTCCTAAGTTAAACAAACTGACACAACCAACATCAATTTTCACATTTTATTTACAAAGACAAACAGAAAACAGTGCTCATGACTTTATTTATTCTACACGTGAAGATTTGTTTGGTTTTAGATGTCTGTATCATTTTAATTTATTAACAGCAAATCGTACAAATAATCATGAATTATTTATATCAAGATTGACTTCAAAATCTAAATCCGGAGTTCAACATCCTTCTATGTTATCAGCAGGTTGTGAATTATGGTATGCTGCCGAAAATATGAGTCCAGGTTTAAGTGTTGCTGCTAGATATACAACATGCATAGATAGCATGCGTTATCTAATGAATGGTTTACCTATTTACTCTACTCAAAATCCATATCTTTCAAATCATCCGAATACCAACGGAATACGTTCAATACCATATGCAATTTCAAGTATACATCCACTTACATTTACTTTAGCAGTTAACCCTCTTTTAGGTACATTTGAATCGACATATGCAATTAAAAGTGATTCTCTTTTTAAAGGAGATAATTATCATGGTAATGCAAATGTTTCTTACATGGGTAGGATGGGAGTTGTATTAAGTTCAAAATATCAATTTAACATATATTCATATGATTCTGATTTAATTCTTGGCGCTCAACTTTTAAGATCGAAATTATCGTTTTTTAATAAATCCGATAGAAAGGAAAGCAAAGTATCTCCTAAAATACCTGAAACTAAACTTATTGATCAACAACAAATTATTCACAATTTATCTCACATAAGTCAACATAATATAGTTTATAAAGTCAGTGAAGAAGGATACGTTGAGAACAATACATTCATTGAAAAACCAGTTCAAGAGAAATTAGAAAAAGTTAATACTATCAACAAGGGTGATATGAAAAAAGTTGAAGATGATGAATATGTTTCAAGTTTGAAAATTAGTGGGAGTCTCACAAAACAAAACTTGAGAGTGGCTTGGGAAGGTAAATTCTACGAATGGTTTGTGAGTTCCGGTGCTTCTATAGATATGAAAGGAATAGGTAGTGGTCCTCGTGTTTTAAAGTATGGTATTGAATTCTCATACAATTCTTGAGTTAAAAAAATTGCTAGATCTTAGTTAATGTAAATAATTTATGTACAAGTATACATTGATATAATATTTTATAGACTAAAGATAATCATCAACGGGATCTGGTTGATGTTTCTCTTCGTTAACAACCATTGGTTCTGGATTTACAATATTTGTAATTTGAGGCATAATAACTTCTTGCTTCATATGTGGACCAGTTGAAGTAATAATAGTTTGTGATACATTTTTAGGCTCAAGTGAGATTTCATTTGTGTTTATGGAAGTAGATATACCATTGCTATTTGGATTTGAAAAATGCAAATTGTCTTCACGTTTTGGAGCAATATTAACAAATCCCGGATGATTAATTTTATTACTACCATTTGGAAAGTATTCATTTACCTGCATATCAGCATGATTAGAAAATGGTTTAGGGGGAGATTGCATAACTTGATTAAGCCATTCAGGTGTTAAAATTCTTATACGAGGAACAACACTAGAGTGAGTTTGTGTTTCTTGATTACTAGGTAAAACAGGAATATGAGAAACTGATAACTTTATTCCATCCTTATTTTTCTTGAGTTCAGGCACGCTAGAATTAACTGTATGACTAATTTCTGAAATATCTTCATCATTTGGTTCGTAGCTTTCATCCTTTAGTTCGTTTTGAGTATTTTGGCTCTTTTCTTTTAAAACTTTTTGTTTTTTGGCATGTTTGGTTTCACTTTCGTCATCACTAATGATAAACTCTTTATCAATAACATTAGGCCCACTTTCAAAATAGTTAACATTATTCCTGTTACGTTTCTTTCTTTTACCACTTTCATCATCATTATCAATTGAAACTTCGACTGGTTCATCTAAAAGATCCTTTTCAGCATCTTCAACCATATCCATAGTAATAGGTGTTTCAAAAGCTTGAAATACGCTTTCTTTCTTTTCTTCACTTTTTAATTCTGTAATTTTATTTTCTTCATTTTTATCTTTTCTCTCATCCTTTTTAGCAAGAAGATCTTCAACAGTTTTCAACAAAACATCCTCAACATTTTGTGCCATCATAGAATTATCTAATTGAAGCTTATTAAATGCTAATTGCAAAATATTTTCTTCAATAGAACCTTTAGTAATCAATCTAGCAACATGAACTTCTTTAGTTTGACCAACTCTATGTGCACGATCTTCAGCTTGTTTATCATCATGCGGATTTAATGATTGATCAAAAATAACGACGTTTGTTGCACAAACTAAATTAATACCAAAACCTCCAGCTTTTGTACTTAAGAGAAAAATAGGAATAGTTTTATCTTCATAAAACTTATCAATCATTGTTTGTCTAGTTTGAACAGAGGTTGAACCATCTAATCTCAAGAATTTCCAGTTGTGAACGGAAAGAACCTTCTCCAGAATATCTAATAACTGTGTAAATAAAGAGAAAATTAAAACCTTTTCTTTACGTTCAATAATACCAGTTAATAATTTGACTAGTAATTGAACTTTACCACTATCTTCATAAACAGATTGTTTTAAAACAAATCTACCCAATTCTGCAGGAAATGTATGACATAACTGCGTTAGTTCAAAATCAGTCATAACTTGCATATCTTCAAAGATAAATTGTTTGTTAGCATCCACATAACTTGGATTTTCCATAATCTTATTTGACATAATCCTTAACATAGCATCTGTATAATGCCGTCTGAATAATAGTGGATGCATACATATTTTTCTCAGAATCATTAACGTATTACCACTTCTATTTGGAAGTGGTGAAAGTTTTTTAAGCTCTTTTTCATCAAGAAGGTTACGCCTAGCTTTCTCCTTACGAAATTCATCAATTTCTCTAAGTTCATTTTCATAAATTTCTTTCTGGGATGGATTTAACTCACAGTACTCAATTGATGTATGTTTTGGTGGAAGATCCTTCATTACTTGAGCCTTTGTTCTTCTCAAAACAAAAGGAGACATCATAACCTTTGCTTTACTAATTGCCTGTTCTGACATCAATGGGTTATATTTTTCACCTTCAATTTTTTCATTTTCAACTTTAGTTGTAGCCTTTTGATCAAACAAAAGTTGCAACTTCTCTAGCTTAGAATCAAAAATTTCTGGTAAGATAAAATCAAGTAAAGAAATTAATTCTTTCAAATTGTTTTGTAATGGTGTACCAGTAAGCAATAGACGGAAGTTAGCTTTAATTTTAGTTAGTTTCTTATATCTGTCACTGACAGCATTCTTCAACATATGACCTTCATCATAAACCACAACATTGAAATCCATGGAGTGTAAGAAAGGAGAATCAATTTTTCCTGTTGCTAAGTTATATGTGGTTACAACAACATCATAATCTTCTTCCATTAAAACATAACGCAATTCTTCACGTTCTTCAACTGAACCATAGTATGGAATTACTTTTAATGTGGGGGAAAATTTTCCAAATTCACGTAACCAATTTTCTAAAGTTGAAGATGGTACAACAATTAAATGAGGTCCTTTATAACCTTTTTTCTTCAAATGTGATAAAAATGCAACAACTTGTGCTGTTTTACCTAAACCCATTTCATCAGCAAGTATACAGGACAATTGTTTTTGGAAAAGCATATGAATCCAATTGATTCCAACTTGTTGATAATCTTTCAATTTTATAGCAGCAGGCATAAGTTTGGGCTTTTTACTGAAATATCCAACTTTATCTTTAACCAAACTGTTATCTATACGAGATTTGTAGATTTTCTTCTTACCATTTACTCGGAAATCATCATCATTTTCAGAACCATCAACTTTAAATTTCTTTCTAGGTGCTTTTCTCTTAACAGGTTCATCAATTACATCAACTTCATCATCAGAATCATCAGAATCATCAGATTCATCATCCATTATATTGTCAACGGTGGAAATAGAAATTTCACCGTTGAGATTTTTACCCTTCAGGTTGAACCCCCATTTTTTAATTTCTCCAGTAATAGATTTACTATATTCAAAACAATTTTTTAATAACGAATCAATTGCTTCATATGCTGATAATTTTTCAGTAATGGTTTCAATGTACCTTTCAATTGGTTGCTTAGCAAGTTTATGAGTTTTCTTATCTATTCTCAAATCTAGTTGATTAATCTCAGTAATATTTTTGTAAGGTCTATTTTTTATTATGATGGATGCTTGCTCTGGCTTCATTAAACTCAAATCAATGATATCTCTGATATCAGCATTATTAAATAACTTCAAAATTCTTGCAGTTTTGTTCATTTTAGAATCTTTATTAAGTTCAAATTCAGGTAACATAAAATCATCATCTTCGACGACTACAGATCTCTTTTCAGCTCTATTAGTACGATCAGTTTTTGTTTTTTCCCTTTTTGAACTTGGAGAATAATCATCATCATCTTCATATTTCTTCTTACCAGATCTGGAACGAGTAGATGGAGCTCTAACTTCTTCTAACGAACTATCAGAACCTTCATCTGATAAATCTTCAACCCCACTATCGTTACCCTCTTCATCAGAATGAGCAGCTGCATTTCTAGAATATTCACTAAGAAATCTATCCCTAATACTAGTACCTTCTGCATTAAGAACAACTTTAGAAGAAACAACATTTTCTGCTTCTGCTTTCTTTCTAGCCAAATCCTTTTCAATTTCACGTTCACGTTTTAGTTTTTTCTTCTTCTCTTCTAAAGCTAATTTTTTCTTCTTCTCAATAGCTTTTGCTTTCTCTTTAAGTCTAGCATCTCTTTCTTCTCTTACCGACAACCTTGATTGTCTTCTTCCTCTTTCAGGAGATGATGATAAAATAATTTTTTCTGATTTCCTAGAAAGACTATCTAAACGTCTAGTTGTAGCTGAACTTGATAATTTACGTGTACTTGGAGATGAACCTGAAATTGTTTTCAAATAACGCATAGTATTTCTAAGAGTCTTTTGTGATTTAAGCGCTGAAATAATTGTAGACGCTGCTAAATCTGGATATTGCCTCTTTAATTCTAAATAATCAGTCTTAAAATTTGCTGGATCTGAATTAGTCTTTTCAATTTTGAATGCAAATTGATCACGTAAACTTGGAAGTTTAGTTCTGATTTTAGAAGGTGGAGAAGATTCCAATTCGAGTGAATATTTTGATTTCTTTTTAAGTGGTGAAGAATTAGGAACCTGAATTCTAGAATCATCATCATCGTAACCATCATTATCTTCTTCGTCGTCATCACTAACACCCTCTTCATTTTCTGAGTCATCACTTTCATGACCATTTCCCTGATATTGAGCACTATCACTTTCGTTACCAATTTCAATAAATGAATCAGAGTCGTAATGTTTAAATTTTATTTCCTTTTTTGATGGTTTTTTTGAAACTTTTTTTGTTTCAGATATCGATTTTTGTTTATCCTTTTGTTTATTTCTTTGATCACGAAGTCTAGAATCTCCCACAGAATTATAAGTTTTAATATTATCATCACTTTCATCATCATCATCATCATCATTATCCGACTTGATATTTAATATTTTGGATTTGGCTTTCTTTGATATATTACTTTTCTTCTTAATTGAAGGTTGAGGTGGATCAGAAAAATCCGATGAACCTTGTGCAACCTCCGAATCAGAAGAAGAAGAAAGTAAATCAATCACTTCATCTGCATTCTGTCTTGTTTTACGACCACTCATGGATTGAAGATAGACGATTGTAATGTTAAGAAGTATGTATCCGGATTTGTTATGTATATTAATATATCCACTAGTATAAAAAGGAATAGTCCCCGTAAAGAAAAGCAACAACAATTTAATTTAACAATTCAATATTTTTTTCACAAAAATTTATGTAGCGCATTTTCGTGTTTCGAATTTGGAATTTGGAAACACGTAATATATTTTATTATGCAAAGTGGATACTTACAATATCTTTATGGGATTTAATTTATTAAGTGCTTATAATTCTAATCATCTTCATTTTATACTGAAATGTATCACGTTTTATGTTGTGGTTCAAATGGTGCTGGTCAGCTTGGTTTAGGTCATGAAGAAGATATTTTCAAATTGACAGAATCATTCCAAAGTGAATCTAAGGTAATCAAAATTGCTTGCGGAAGCAATCATACAATCATTTTATTAGAGAATGGAGATTTATACGCTTGTGGAAACAACACAAACCATCTAGTAAATTTTCAAAGAAACAATGAAGTAGAAAGTGAGACGGAAACACCATATAATCCAATAATTGAATCTTTGCATACGTTTAAACGTGTAGGAGATGGATCAATAAAGTTTAAATATTGTGGGGCTGGTTGGGATTTTACTATTCTTGTTGATGAGTTTAACAAAGTTTATATATATGGTGATTTAAAACAATGTGGCGGTTTAGGGAATGATGTTTTAATGACATCAAAATTAAGTGAAGTATATCAGGCTGAGAATGATCAAGTAATTTCAGTAAACGTATCACTACATTCTACGATTATTATACATCAAAGTGGTAAAATTATAACTTGGGGAAACAACAAAAAAGGCCAAATTCTTGGAAATGATGAAAAACCATCAATTTTATGGAAACCAACAAACTTTTATTTTCGTGATATTGACATCGGAAAGGAAGGTGATCTTAAGATAATTCGTTGTGCTATGGGTAGAGATTACACATTTTTTCATGTTATTCATAAATTAACAAATGTTGAATATCTTATAATGCGATCCAAGAATGACAGGCTTAACATACTTCAAGAATTACAAGAAATAATAGGAGAGAGTCCAATAATAGGGAATATAGAAAACATACGAACGAGATGGTTTACTATTAAGCAAAATATTAAAATCCACCAATTGGAAAGTATGTGGAGTTCGATACACATAATGTATTCAACTTCTGATACTGATACTGATAATAATAATAATAATAATAATAATAATAATAATAATAATAATAACAAAAACAAGATAATAAGATCATTTGGAAATAATGTGTTTAACCAAATATTTCCTGGATTTAGAGAACCTATTGATAGTTTTGTTGTTGGAACCGAACATGGTATTGGAATTACTCAAGATAAGAAATCCGCATTCGCATGGGGTTGGGGAGAACATGGTAATTGTGGTCACCAAAAGAATTTAACTGAATTAAATGAACTATATTTTTGTAAAGAAGGGAATCAGTTTATTGATTCTATGTTCGGTGGTTATGCTACTACATGGATTGTTGTCAAAACATAGTGTGACGACAGTGTATATGTCTATAATGATACTACATGTTGTAATTATTGAATTAATAGTAATGTTTAAGGATTGTAATTAATAGCTTTATTTGTAATTAACAGTATTATTTGTCATTATTAATGCTTTTTAGTTGCAGATGTCACATAGGTACTTCACCATATTCATCTAAACACACTGCCCGAAGACAGCCACGAACGATGGAGAATATGTTCTAGGTTTTTCTATCTGGGGCCGGAATATCATGACTTGAACTACTGACATCTGAACAAGTACACTTTAAGTACCCAGCCCACCGAAAGAGAAAGAGTAAATAATCCATACACAAGTAGAAGAGAAAAGAAGAAGAAAAGGAAAGGAAAGTAGATGGTCCGAAGTAAAAAGAAAAACAAGCAGCAAATTTTCAGAATACGAGAAACGAGAAACTTAAAGACCAAAATGCCAAATGACAAATGACCAGAATAAGAAATAAGAGAAGAGGGTTTGCGGCGTATGGCCATATTACTATCATCAACAGATATTTACTTGTTTACACTACCATACGCTTGTTATTTATCAAACAAACATTTGGAAATCATCACATACCGACTAAATCACCTTATAATGGACATTGGCCAATTGATATCCACTCCAGAAGTTGAAATAGCTCCTAATAACCAACCTCCACATTTAGATGATAACAATCTTATGGAAGTTGAAAATGGTGAAATCACACAAGATTTTCAATCAGAAGAACCAATACAACAAAGAGATGACATTGAATCAGAATTTGATGAGGATGATGAAAACTTAGGTCGGGCACCAATTCTTACATCTTTACATTTGACCGGTGTTGATAATCTTTCAACAACACAGATAAAGAAATACATAGATGCACATATTAAACCAAACTATTCATATAATACACGTGAAAAATATGCTCATTTAACTTATTCATTTCAATGGATCAATGATTCTGAAGTTAATATTTCTTTTGATTACAATTATGGCAAAAATGCTGCTAAATTTAAGAGAGAAGAGAAAAAATTACATGATTATCAACAAAGACAACTCATGACAGCAGAAGTTGATTTAGTTGATATAATTCAATCTATCCCAGAAAAGAAAAATTACAATGATGATGAAATCAATTTTGGAAAAGAATCCATAAATGGTGCAGCTGAAGCTCTGGTATTATTAACAGATTTTGATAACATTCGTAAAGAGCATGAAGAATTTGCTGAATTATCATTAGAAGATCAAATTACTGCTGTTGGTCAAGCACCAAAAATGCAAGAACGAAAATGTTGGGATTTTATTTTAACTCCTGATGATCAAATTATTAGAACTAATGGTGCAAAGAAACTTTATAAAGATTATGAAAAGATTATCAAACAAAATAACATTGATGAAATGGATACCGAAGAAACACCAAATGATGGAAACAATATAGAAGATCAAGAAACTGATTTAGTTCAAGTAGATCCTTTCATTCCTGAAGGTAGTCAGATAATTAATTTGGAAATTAGATATGCTAATGCCAATGATAAAAAAAAAAAGAAAAATAAAACCCCTTCTGCATATTATGCTAAGTTTGGTGCCCCAAAGGAAATTGAACGTTCTGAAAGTGCACATGAGAGACTTATTAATCCTGATTCTTATGTTGCTAGAAACGAAACAGATATAATTACTCACCATAGACCAGAAACTAGAGGTTTGTTTGGATACGATGGTGATCGTAGTGAAAGAGAACTTAATGATGTCAGATATAGGAAGGCCGCTGAACTCAGACGTAAGGGGAGGGATGGACCATGGGAAAGTAACAAATTCTACAATAACCGTATTAATAAGAATTCTAGAGGTGTTAATTTTAATGAATACAGAAGAAAACAACACCATCAATATCGTCAACAACGTCAACATCCAAAATATAACAACCGTGCCAGACAACTCCAGTCAGCCCCTGACTTATTTCCAGACTTTGGAAAGAAATAGTTCATACATACCAAATAACTAACGAACTAAATAACTAAATATCAATTTGTATCTGTAGCATTTATTATCTTGTTCTTTATAACTTATATCAAAAAAAAAGAAAAATAAGCCATCTAATCAGTAGTACAAGCTTACAAGTTGATGTTACGTCCCCCACACAAAGTTACCCGGCGCAGAAAGGGCGAGAGGGCGAAAGCTCAGCGAAAACGTCTTGCATTCTGCATTGCTTTCTTCACTGCACTGCTGACTGTGAAGGCTGTTGAGACAGGAGTTGGTTTATTTGTTGGTACATTTTGTGAAAACAACAGGCCTTATCACAACAGGACTGTTAAAGGCCACACAATAGACAGCCTTAATAACATTAACAAGTATCAAGAGCAATGTCTGATGAAGAAGTGAAAAAACCAAGACGTTCAGCCTTAATCGATGATGCTGCTGCACTTTCAGATGACGATGAGCAGGATCTCGATGCTGGCGTTTCAAGTTCACAAAAGCAAATCGATTCTTCTGATGAAGATGATGAAGATGACGATGATGAAGATGAAATTAGAAAAGTTCGTGATGGATTTATTGTTGATGATGAAGATGATGAAGACGATAATGATAATGATAATGAAGATGAATCAAATGGAAAGAAACGTCGTAAAAGACATAGAGATCACAGTCCTAAAGTCAAGATTGACGAAGAGCTTGATGAAGATGATCTAGCACTTCTTAGAGAAAATGCAGGTGAATTACCCTCTACTTTAGCTGAAAAATCCAAGTTTAAAAGATTAAAGCGTGGTGGTGATGAACATAGCGAAGAAGGAACTACCAGTGGTTTGACAAATATGTTTTCAGATGATGAAGGAGATGATGAAATAAGATCCAAAAAGCCTAGATCAAGAAACTTAGGTGAATCAGGCGATGAAGATGATGACTTGGATAATGAAAATGAAGATGAAGATGAAGATGATCTAAGAGCGGCTGTTCAACAAAAGCAACAAAGACTAAATGATAATAATCTACTTGACGAATTTGATGATTTCATTGAAGATGACGATTCTGATGATGAAGAAGACAGAGATGAAAAATTGGCACGTATGAGATCTGCAAGAGCTAAACAATCTCAATTTGCACAACAAAGTAAAATTGATCAAGATAAGTTGGATGAATTATTTGAAGTTTTTGGTGATGGTGAAGAATATGCTTGGGCTTTAGATGCTGAAGAAGTTGAAGATGAAGATGAAAAAGAAAAAGAAAAAGAAAAAGAAAATGACGAAGACGAATACGACGAAGAAGGTAATTTAGTTTCCAAACCAAAATCCGAAACTCAAGCATTAAAGAATATTTTTGAATACGAAGAATTGAAGGAACATTTATTAACCGATAAAGATCAACTGATTAGATCAACTGATATTCCAGAACGTTATCAAGTCTTAAGAGATGGAATTAAAGAATATAATTTGAATGATGATGATTTCATAGAAAAACAGAAATGGGTAGCTGAAACTCTATTTAGTGAAAAATCTAGTCAATTTGAAGATGAAAAAACTAAAAATTTAATTGAACCATTTAAGTCATCTGTTGCTAAGATTGTCGAATTCATTGCAAGGGATAACTTAGAAGTACCAACAATTTGGAATTCTCGTAAGGATTATACATTATATACTTCACTTAATGAAAAGAATGAAATTGATGTGGAAAAATTACTTAGTGAAAATGATTTATGGAGAATCGTTCGTTTAGATATCGATTATCATGCCATTTATGATAAGCGAAAAACTATTTCAAAACTTTTCCAGTCATTAGATACCGTTGATCTGGTTTATGATGAATGTATTGCAGCTGCTAATAATGTTACAGAATTACAAGATTTGTATGATTATTTGCAATTTACTTATAGTTTGGAATTGAAAAAAAATCATGAAAACAATGAAAATTTATCTAACAATTATATTAATTCTGATGATAAGAGAAAGAAAACTCATTCAAGATTCAAACTTTACGAAAGAGTTAAAAATGATGCTCTTTATAATGTCATCAAGGAAATAGGTATTGATTCAGAAAAAATTGGAGAAAATGTTGTTTCTAACAGTAAGATATATCTTACTGATGATAATGAAAAATCTCCACTTGAATTGGTTTTAAAATATTTACCAGAATCATATTTTGCAACTACTGATGCTGCTATCAATGCTGTGAAACAAATGTTCTCTCAACAATTAGTTCACAATCCAAAGTTACGTTCTTACTTACGTATCAATTTTGAAAAATTCTCTAATATTGATATTGAATTAACTGAAAAAGGTCGTACCAAAATTAATGAAAGTTCCCCATATGCTGATTTTAAATATGCTATAAATAGAAATCCTGAAACATTTTATTATAATCCAGATGTTTTCTTACGTATGTTAGAAGCCGAATCATTAGGTTATGTTATTATAAAGATTGGTTTAAAGACTTCTCTTTCTAGTTTTGTTGATCATATTTTTTCTTTTATGTCATCAGATGGTACATCTGACTCTTCTGTTTCTTGGAATAAACTTAGACGTGAATGCTTAGATCTTGCTATTAAAAAATTGATTCCTAATATCATTATGACTGTTAAAGAAAAAATTAGAAGTACATGTGAACGTTTATTATTTTTTCAAGTTCGTGATAGTTTTATCAATAAAGTTGATCAAGCTCCATATACTCCATTTGCCAAGCATAGAGGTATTGTTTCACGTGTTCTTGCATTAACTAATGGTGAAGGTAAAAAAGATTCTGCTGTTATTGCAATTGTTATGGAATTTGATGGTACTATTCTTAATCATATAAAGTTTGATGAAAGTATAAGGGATCCAGAATTTGAAAGAAAGTTAAATAACTTGATTGATAAGTCCAAACCTGAAGTTGTTGCTGTTTCTGGTTACAATGTAAATGCAGCTCCATTAAAGAAAAAAGTCGAAGAGATTGTAAAGAATAATAACAAGATTGTTGTTGCAGATGAATTTGGAGATGAATCCAATACTGAATTACCAGTGATATTTGTGAACAATGAAACTGCACGTATTTTTGAATATTCTGATCGTGCAAATGAAGAATTTAGTGATAAACCAGTAGTTGCTAAATTTTGTATTGGAATTGCACGTTATGTTCAAAATCCATTGTTGGAATATATATCTTTAGGTGAAACAGTTACTTCTATTCAAACACATAAACATCAAAATTTATTACCTGAACATGTTTTAAGAGAAGCAATTGATTCTATTTTGGTTGATATTACTTGTTTAGTTGGAATTAAAATTAATGAAGCTGTTCGTTCAACTTATCTTGCTCAATCGTTGCCATATATTGCAGGTTTAGGTCCAAGAAAGGCAAATAGTATGATAAAAGGAATTGAAAGTAATGGTGGTGCTTTAATTAGAAGAGATGATTTGATTTTGAAACAATTAGTTTCTAAGAATGTTTTCATTAACTGTGCTCCATTTATTGAAATTCCAATTCCAGATAGATATGATAAAGATGTTGAACCATTAGATGCAACTCGTATTCATCCAGAAGATTATGATTTAGCACGTAAGATGGCAAGTGATGCTCTTGATCTTGAGGATGAGGATCGTGCTGAAATTGAAGCTGAAGGTGGTGGTATCATTGGTAAATTATACGAAGATGGTGTTGAAAAATTAGATGATTTATTATTAGAAGGTTATGCCAATCAATTAGAAGAACATGGTCATCGTAAGAGAGCTACATTAGAAATGATTAAAGAAGAATTACAAAGTAATTATGAAGAATTAAGAAAGAAATTCCATTTATTAACTGATTTTGAAATCTTTGAAATTTTAACTAATGAAACTAGAGATTCATTTGATCGTGGTGTAATTGTTCCAGTTATTGTTCAAAAAGTTGACAATAGATATTTGATGGTTGTTACTCAAAATGGTATATTAGGTAACGTTGCAAGAGCGAATGCTGTTCCATATGGTGATTCAGCCAACTTGCTGATGAAATATACTGCGGGTCAAGCCGTTCAGGCTGTTGTTAAAAGTATTGAATATGCAGATTTTAAGGCTGAATTTTCTTTATTAAAGGAAGACATTGCACATGCTAAGAAAACTAAGAAAGGTGATCGTTATAAGGATGTTTGGAATTTTGAAGCTGAATCTAAAGATATCAAGAGAGAACGTGATATAGAATTAAGAGAAAATAAGGGAAATAAACGTATATTAAAACATCCATATTTTAGAAATTTTGATGCACGTCAAGCAGAAGAATATTTAGCTTCAAGAGATAACGGTGAGTTTGTTATTAGACCATCAACTAAGAGTAATGATCATTTAACAATTACATGGAAAGTTGATTATCATTTATTCCAACACATTGATATTGTTGAACATGACAAACCTAATGAATATTCTCTTGGTAGAGTTTTACAAGTTGGCGAATTCAAATACCATGATCTTGATGAATTGATTGTTTCTCATATTAATGAATTACATAGTAAGGTTGAAGCAATGAAGAATCATGATAAGTTTAGAAATGGATCTGTGGATGATGGTCATAACTGGCTTGTGAGATATTCCAAAGCTAACAAAAATAGATCATGTTATTGTTTTTGTTTTAACCGTAAGGCACCTGGATGGTTTTTCCTTTTATTTAAGTTGAACGATGCTACTGAAAAGACATATACTTGGAATGTTAAAGCACAACCAAATGGTTATGTATTACATAAGAATACTTATCCAGATATGATACATCTCTGTAATGGTTTCAAGAAGTTATTACAAAATCAAATGAATCCATCTTCACAATCACATTCTCGTCCAGCATCATCTACTTCACACGCAATTCCATCCAACGGATATCGTGGAGGTTATTCTAACAACAACCACAACAACAATAACAACAACAATTACGGAGGATACGGTGGTTATGGTTACTGATCATACTATTTTTCTAAACGTATATATGTATAAAATGAAAAAAAAAATAAATAAAAAACATTTGTAATCTAAACTCTGTGTAAGTATGTAAATAAAAAATAAACATCAAACATTTTTATTTGATATATATATATAGTAGGAAATTGTAAGATTTTAAAGGAAGAAATAATTGAATCTGTGGAAATAGTAATTATTAATTACTGATTAATAGCGGATAATATAAAATCTTGAATTAAAATTAAGTCATAATTAATGAGAAATTCATTAGAATATTGCCAAGAATTAAACTGGGTCGGGCACTTGAAGAAAATGGATCACGCAGGAAAATGTTTTTACCGCTCTGTTCCGATTTTTTTCCAAACTCCAAATTTTAATTGTCCGTTGGCGTCTATTGCATCGATCGATCTATTGCAACGGCGATCCAGATTTGGATCTTCCATCAACTTTTCAGCCTGGTTTCTTGTCTGATCTTTTATCTCGGTGAGAAGCTCATAATAGTACCATACATAAATGGTATTTACTCATTAATAGTTACTATTTGTTGCATTATACATTAATCATAAAAATATTATTTGTAAATTCTATATATACATATATATATATTATAAGAATGAATTGAATTATAATTCCCCATTATTTAGTGTTCTATGATCCACCTTTCCAGACTTCCTTCGCATATATTGAGAATGCTCGCGATGTACTTACTTAAAAAGATTCTCTAGTCTAGATGCAGTAATAAACTATAGTAAACTAATGATTAAAATTCTTTTGTGTTTGTTGTTCGATTCATTTTGAAATATTTGATATAGCAGATTAACAGATATAAAAGATAGACCAAATAAAACAGAACAATGCCTGATATAAACCAGAATTTACAAACGGAAAATGTAAACTGGGGAGCACATTCTCTAGTCGATAATGACAATAATATTGAATCTGCTATCATTAAAGCAGTAGATATTGAAAGCATGTCTGATAATACTATTCAAAATGATATAGACTTTAAGAATAATGATAATGGCAATGACAATGATAATAGTAATTTCAATAATAATGGTAATGATAATGGTAATAATAATGACTATAGAAATGGTAGTGAGTTTGATAAAATTGATAATCAATTAAAATCCCAACAAAAACTTGAAATGAAAAGAAACAAAAAAAAGGTTGCAAAATCAAAAGATGGTTGTTTATCTTGTAAAGAACGTAAAATTAAGTGTGATCAAAAAATTCCAAATTGTTCAGCTTGTGAAAAAAGGAGTACCCAATGTCCGTATCTTATGATGACTCCTTTCCAAATTCACAGAATACAAGAAAATAAATGTCCAAGTAATAAATCACCATTTTCTTCAATTACAAACTCAACCTCAAATATTAAAGAAGAAGAAAAAAAATCAGCTTGTATTCCTATAATTAATACTTCAACTAATTTGAAAAATAGTTATGGATATCGTAAAGCTGGTTCAATTAATTCGAATTCTCAATCTCCTGAAATATATCGATCTAATCATTTTACTAGTAAGATTGAAAATACTTCATTACCTTTATCATTGGATAAAAAAACTCATATTTATAAAACTAAAAGTTATTTATATGATTATATTTCACTTAAACCAAATTATAAAACAAAAAATTTAAGTACAAATAATATACCTTTATATTCAAATACTAGAATTTCAAATTTATCTTTCAATATAAGCCATGATTCTATTTTTAATTATTTTAATAAATATATGAATACATCATCAAAATTTACTAGTTACTTATTAGCCCATGATTTTGTATCAATTCATAAAATATTAGGTGGTAAAAACCTTGATTTTATTTTACGTCTTGGTTATTTAGAAGATATAAGTATAAGTCAAATTTATAATAAATTATTAAGAAAATCTCTTTTATTATTCTCATTAGATTATTATAAAAATATAATTTTAAAACAAAATATGATTCCATTTGCAACATATGAAGAAAAATTATCAATTTCAGGTAAATGTGAAAATGAGTCTGTTGAATCAATTGATAAAATTACTAGAATTATTAAAGATGAATATTTACCAGAATTTTATAAATTTTCAGGTGCTTGTGTAACTCTTTTCCTTGGTAGTTTTATAATTTTAGATGACTGTTTAGGATATCATTTTAAAAATGGTTTAAAATATGATATGAGTTATGATGAAGGTAACAAAGCAATTCAACTTGCTGGTATATTCTCAACAGGTTATTATGCAATTGTAATGGAAAAATCAAGAGAGCAAATATTAATGTCAAGTACAAATATATTGTCAGCATTTTTAGTTACAAATTTTAAAAGATTTGTTATACAAAATTATTCAATTAAATTATTTGAAGGATTTGTTAAAATTATTGAAAAGTCAAAATCTTTTTTTCCAAATGATACAAATTTTGAAAATCTTTTATTATTTTGTAATCAACATAAAACTTTATTAGAAATTAATATTCATAAACATTCATTAATTGGTTACAATAATGGATATGTTATTAGATTGTTCAATTCTTTTAAATCAATATTACCATATGATATAAATAATTTTTGCAATGAACAAATTGATATTTTTTTAGGTGAGGATAAAGATATAATTATTAGATTATTTTATTATACAGTGGGTCATATCTTAGATGCTTTAATTCCAGGATTACAAAATATTGTTTCTGGTTCCTTTTGTAGCCCGCTTTGGGACATTTATGAATTTGAAAATATTAAAAGTATTATGAGACTGTTCAATTCAATGAAAGATAAAAAGATGAAATTAATTGCAATATTTTTAATCCGTAGTGGTTTATTCTGTAAATCTCATAGACTTTATAACAGAAGGTATTTAAATAATTATACATTAAATGAGTTATTCTATGAAGAAAGTGAAACATCAATTCATCAAAAATATGTTCAATTATTAAAATTTAAAGAAGATGGCGAAATTTCACAAGTTCCAGTTAAAAGTTTCCTTTTAGACAAAGGCCAATTTATTAAAAGATGGAATTTTCCAAATGATGCAAACTTAAAACCAAAGAGATCGAACAAAGTATGTGATAATAAAATTATGAATCAGTTTAATAATGATGAAGATGCAATTATTGAAGATTTTACTAAAAGCAATAATGGATTTTTCACTTTAGATTTTGATCCTTCAGTTGATTTAGCTGGTAGTAATCCTGTTTCTGCACAAACTACTTTTATTGATGGCAATCAAATGAAAATGCTATGGACATTATCTTCTTACATTCGTATTAATAATTTTTGATTAAAATCCCTATAATTGAATTGATAGAATATGTGTGACTAACTCAATCGACTACAAAAATCAAAAATCATTCTAGTCTTGATTCAAATTAAGAAAATAATGTAGTGAATGTGGCTAACAAGTCGAAATAAAGACTCCAAGACAATATTTTTAGATTAGAACATTTTTCTTAGCATTTTTCTTTTCTATACTCCGGTTATGATTAGACAGCCACATTTAAGTCGGTAAATATTGATACAAATTATGGAAATACTAGTTCATTATAAACTAATTCAACAAATACTGCACATACACCCACACAAGGGTGATGGTCATTTCTATACTTTTTCTTGTTAAACCAATCCTGATTTCAACAATATATAGAGTAGGATATATATGTATATGTTCAATATTCCATCTCCGTCATAAGTCATAAAGTCCGTCGTCCGTCATAGTTGGCAGAAAACAGAAAACACAGCACAAAAGAACGCGACCAAATAAAATTCAAACTTCCGTTCCCCATGTGGGTCTCATGTCTCATGGGAAAGTTGGGAGTTGGGAGTTGGGACCCTTGGGCGGGTGTTGCTCTGTTGCTCTGTTTCTCTGTTTTCTGTTGCTTCGTACATTTGTTTCTCTGCTTTTTAATACCTGTTTCATTTAACTCAGCATTATTACAAAGGCACATATCAACAACATATCATCGATATTTACAATGGGTGTTCTTAAGAAAGTTGCGTGGACAACGACGTACATTGCCATTTTTTTGAATATCTACATTTATACATATCCATCATTAGATTCTCAAAAATGTTATTGGTCACATGAATATCGTGATTATGATTCTTTATCATCAATTGAAAAGACAATTATTCAATTACCATATTTTGGTGATTTATACAAACAATATTTTGTGCCCGATAACGCTAAAAAAATTGACAATTATCCACGAGATATTAGAATGATGGCAGTTGGCGATCCTCAATTGAATGGTAATTGGCCAAATACTCCATTATTTAAAAAAATTGATAATTTTGGTAATGATTATTACCTGAGGCACGTTTATCAAGTTATGAAAAAAAGGTTGGATCCAAATTTTGTTTCAATGATGGGAGATTTAGTCTCTTCACAATGGATTGGAGATTCCGAATTTTATAACAGAACAAGAAGAATTATCCAACGTTCTTTTCCACGTCCTGAATCTCAATGTTCATTTGAATTGAAATATGTTAATGATCATATTGATACTGATTGGGAAAAATATATGGGTGAATTTTATGATAATTTAAATAGTGGTAAATTTAAAGAAAGAGAACTTTTTGAATTTAAAGATGTTTATGATTGGTATAATGGTACATTTATTGATCCAAATACAAAATCTAATACTGAACCTTTATTTCTTAATATTACAGGTAATCATGATATTGGATATGGTGATACTACATTTCAACATATGGCTAGATGGGAAAAATTGTTTGGTCTAGCTAACTTTTGGATTGAGTACGATAATGATACCGATCACCCATGGAGAATTGTTATGTTAAATAGTTTAGCATTAGATGGTCCAATGTTACAACCTGAATTTCAAAAATATACATGGGATTTTCTTGAAGCGCTAAATAAGACAGATTATCATGGTTCAACCATTTTATTAACTCATATTCCGATGTATAAACGTGAAGGTTTATGTAAAGATGGCCCAAATTTTGAATATTATACTGCTAGTGGATGCCATGGTTGTGTACCAGAAAGAGTTGGTTTGTTGAAAAGTCAGAATCATTTATCTAAAGATACATCTAGAAAAGTTTTAGATGTTGTGTTTGGTAAAGGTAAGAGTGGTATTATTTTAACAGGACACGACCATTATGGATGTGACAATTACATCAATTTTATAAATGAAGATGATGGATGGGTTGCAGATAAGAATATTACAAGTGATAAATGGATACGTGAAATTACAGTCAGATCCATCATGGGAGATTTTGATGGTACTATGGGTATAATGACAGGACATTTTAACACTGAAGAAAAAAATTGGGAATTCGATTATACCCAATGTGTATTCATTATTCAACACGTTTGGTGGGCAACTCAAGTGACCACATTGATATCTATTTTACTACATTCATTTGCCTTTTTCTTCTAGATTTGAGTTTTTCTGTTCAATTCATGTTTATTTCATATATATATTATATGTATGTGTATTAAGGTAGTCATTTATAAATTTTACTTGAGGGTTTTAATGTAAGTATTTTATTAAAAGAATGTGTCTTTGCGCTGACACTTATATAATATCAAAAATTATAAAAGAAATAAAGTTAATAATTAGATTTAAAAAACAAAAGTTTGATAAGCTGAAAAAAAAATGAAGTTTGAATTATGATAAATCCTCATAGGCCATTTTGAAATGTGGTGGAGGATATGGTGGATTATTAACACATTCCATCTCATCATAACATTTAGTTAAATATTTTTCAATGTTAATACATTTTTCAACAAATACTTCTTGATCAAAACCTTTTCCTTCCTCATAATCTTTAACAACGTTTTCTCTAACATACTTAAGATGATCTTCTAAACGTTTAAATTTATATTCGACCCAGTCTTTATAAAATAAATCATATCTAGCTCTTGGTAAAACAGAAGGTTTAGTTGAAGTTAATGCAGTATTATCTAATGTATGAGCACCAGATGCAGCATAACCATTAACAAATGAAATTCTATTGTGATTAGTAACAGGTTTTGATGCTAAATGCTTTAAAACTCTACCTTGAATCATAGTAGCATAACCAACACGTGGTTCAGGAACTCTAACAGTTTTTTCATCACCAGTGATGATAGTTGTTTGTCCTCCAACAGCTTCTTCTGGTAAATCCAACATAATAACCAAAGCAACAGTTGTAGAATCATAATGTAAACCTAATGAAGATGGAATTTTATCACCATCACCAGCATCTTGTTTGGAAATTAAAGATTTAATTTCTTCTTCAGTTTTTGGATATTTTTCAATTTCTTTTTCATCAGTTGTTGCCAGACTAGCATTTATATGTGCACATTCAGAATTATAAATATGTTCCATTGGACAACCAAAAAAAGTTGAAACAATATCTTCAATTTCTTTTGAATTAACAATAGAATTAGTAAATTGACCATCACTTACTGCATGTCCACCAATATGGAAATCTAATCTAGTTGCATTTGTTGCTAAATTTGGTAATCTAGCATATTTGTCAATAATTTGAGGTTGAAAAGATTCATATAAAATCATATCAACAGCTTCTGGACTTAATAAAGGGAATGGAAATGCAGCACCAAAATCAGTAACTTTTGGAACATGAGTTTTATTTATATTTAATTCATCTAAAGTAAATGTTTTTGTAGATTTAAAATATTCTGGTTTAAAAATAATATGTTTTGAAGCATCAAATTTCATATTTGGATCAAAATCAGGCTTGCTGGTAATTTTGTTTAATAATAATTGAATTTCATTGGCTTTTGTTTTTTCTGGAATTACATGTGTAGGTGCAAAATCTTTGTATGTATCAATGAGACCATTTTCTCTGATAACTTGTGGATAAGGGTATTGCTGGGTTTGAACAGTCATTTTAGTTGGGTTATATAAAAACAAAGGACGTGTTTATATATATTTTTTGATAAGATCAGATCCACCTATTGAGGCAAAATGGGGATATTTAAATACAGCACACCAACTTCATCTACAATTCCACTTCCATACAGGGATCGAGTGCCGAGCAAAACCGTGAGAGCGTTTGTGACAGAAACGGGCGATAAGCGATAAGCCGTGGGCGGTATTCCGAATCGGGTAAGAGTCACGACACGGAATATCATAGGTGTACTCCCGGAATGTCGATATCGGGCAGTTTGAAAGTTAGAAGATAAGATAGAAGATAAGTAAATACTAAATACACAGATTTGAAAGATATATACAATACTGCTACTTCATCTCTTAAAAGAAAAGAGTCTGCCACGCACGGAATTCGGACACGTACACGTACACGTACATGGACATGTTTTTACATCATTACTTTCAAGAGTGGTTTTACTTAAACAAGCGATTTGTTTTAAAAGTTTTATAAAGTATTGATTATACAGAAATGATGATAGAGAAAAATGTAAAAAGGTAAAAAGGTAAACTTTGATTATCATTAAAGAAAAAAATACGTTAGGGAATCATAATACGACTAGCCATTTGGTTTTGGTGTTGTTATTTTTGATGAATTTAAAAAATTGGTGTGCTTTTTCATCTTGTTCATCTTCCTCATCAAAATTCAACTTTTAAAACTTTAAAGAAACTATTGTTTGCAATTGATTTATTATATACATTAAAAATGAGGCCTTTGTTTAATCCTTATTATCTTCTCTGTCTTCTTCATCAACTGTGTCATTTAACGATAGGCTTGGAGTTGAAATACCACTTGTAGTATTCCCAATAACAGAAGAAGTCTCAGAAGTGATATCTTCTAAATCGGTGCATTCAAGTATTATTTCTGATTTCAAAACAACTTATCTCAGACTTTAATAGAGAAAACTTTTTTAAGGTTTTCTTCCAAGTGTAATAGAAGCTTTAGTCCAAAATCATCAGCATTATCCATCCAAGAAAACATAGATTTTTTATCGTCTTTAAATAACCAAGTTAAGTTGCAATCATCATATTAAACATAATACCAAAATCAAATAAATTTATAAATTGAATCCATAATTATAAAACAATTTCAATTTTAGCTGTTTAAAATAACCAAGATAAATTATATTTATTATATTTATGCTCTTCAATCCCTCTGATAAATATTAAAACAACACAAAATGAATCTGTTGTTTCAATCCATAGAAGCTTTTTATCCAAATGGTGTAACCATTGAAATGATGCTAAAGATGCGCAATCATCATTTTCAAATAAATTATCAATCCATCAAAGTAACAAGAGTATGTGAATTTTCAGTTGAAATAACAGCAGTCTTGCCTTTTCAACTTACAGTATCAACAAATATTAGACTATGACTAATAATTATAAAAGTATTCTGTTTAATAACAATATTGAAAAAACCTACATAATATACAGAAAAGGTTAACATTGAAAAAAAGATTTGAAATGAAACATATTAAAACAATAATTAATGATTACATTTTGATTTCTGGATTGAGTAATAAAGGAAATTTCTTTAAAATAGCTCATTTTTTTTAATTAAGTCTTTTTAAAGTATAATTGATGTCATATATAAGCACAGATAAAAAGTGGTGATTATGAATATAGAAGGATATATATAGAAATAAAATAATTACAAAAAACTATAATAAAGAAGAAAACAGAAGTTTAGATTAAAAGAAATATATTAATTTTAAAATTTGAAAAAAAATGACCTTTTTTTATAGTTATTGGTTTAATGAAAATCTTTTTTTTTACAATAATAACATATTTTGATAAACTATTTGGTCATGTTTTACCATACAAAAAGTCAGGATATGAGAATGAAATATATTAATTCGCACTTCCCAAAAGAGAAATTAATACAGACTATTGGCAAAAAAGGCTTGATTCATGCCATAAGTAATTATATATGTCACAGTGTGTAAATTGTAAATCCATCCCTGAGATCCTCATATATAGTATATATTTCTACATAATCAGATAACCAACAATATATATGAATATGTCTATTTAAAGTTATCAAAGCGACTAAATGCGAATGAATAATAAAATAAATACGCAAAAATAGGCTATTTCTCTTGAATCAAAAAGGTTGACTGATAGATGCATGTTAAAAACTTTTATATATAATTTTGATTTGTTAAATACAATCATAATGTTTTATTAATAATGATATATATTTCTATATATATATATAAGGAAGTACAAAGATGAATGACTTCAAAATTCTATTAAGCACCTGAAGAACCAAATTCTTTAGCCCATTTTTCAAATTTTTCCAAACCTTCTTTATTAACACTTGGACGAATATTTTTCATACTACGTTCAAAATCAGCTAATGAGATTGGTCTAATTTCAAATTCTTTTAAATTTAGCATTTTTGCACCAAGTTCACGAATTGGCCAAATTGCAGCATCTTTTGCAAGTGAAGTAATATCAGAACCAGAATAACCTTCTGTTAAATCAACTAATTTTTGCATTTCATCATCATCTAAAGAGTTTGGTGTATGACTCAGTAATTTTTTAAAATGTGCCATTCTGGTTTCAGGTTCAGGTAATGGGATGTATTGTCGACGAACAAATCTTCTTCTAGCAGCTTCATCAATCGCCCAAGGTAAATTTGTTGCAGCTAAAACTAAAACTCTAGCTGGTGGTTCATCATCATCAACTCTACCAGCGGCAGCTTTCGACAAATCAGACCATTGAACTAAAAATTCATTTTTTAATCTTCTACTTGTATCATCGTCTCCATCACCTGATCTTTTACCTAATAAAGAATCAATTTCGTCAACGAAAATAATTGATGGAGCTTTAGCTTTTGCAACTTGAAATAAAGCACGAACTAATTTTTCACTTTCACCATACCATTTTGAAGTTAATGAAGATGATTGTATACTGAAAAAAGTTGAATTAGATTCTGTAGCTGCTGCTCTTGCAAGCATTGTTTTACCAGTACCTGGAGGACCAAATAATAGCATTCCACTTACAGGTTCACGTAAACCACGAAATAAATCAGGACGTAAAAATGGATAAACAACTGTTTCCATAAGTGTTTCCTTTGCTTGCTCTAAACCAGCAATATCTGACCAATAAACTTTATCTTGATCTCTACTACTTTCAACAAGTATATTTTTAGCAAATTTCAGATCAACACCTTTAATTTTTTTAAGAATTTTAGAATCTTCATCTTCTTCTTTTGTTCCATCTAAATTTTCATCATTTTCTGCAACTTTTTGTTTATCATTAAGCCCATTTTCATCTAAATCATTTGAAATTGGATTATATTTAGAATTATTAGAATTTGTATTATCTGTAGATTTTCGAATTGGAGATACAATTGAATTATTATCAGATAACGATAAAGGTGGATTTGGTGATGTTGTTTCAATTTGTGGAGATCTTGATCTATTGCTTCTATATTGACGTGTTGATTGTTGTTGAGCCTGTTGAGACTGAACTTCTGGTCTTGCTGGATATTTAACAGCTGCAGATGCTTTTAATGCAGCTTTTGATCTTTCAGATGTTGTTTTCTTTATAATGTTTGTTGTACTCGAAAAATCTGCAAATTCATCAATTTCATTAGAACTATTATTATTGTTATTATTTATATCTGATATTAAACTTGAGTTACTATTATTATTAGCATTTAAAGAATTAGATGGTGCCCAAATTATATTTGCAGCTGTTTGAGACAGTTGAGAAGATAAATTTGAGTTAGAGGAATTAGAAACAGAATTAGATGTTGGAGTTATTGTTGATGGTGAATTAGAATATGATGTAGCACCACCTGGACGCAATGATTTCATCATTTTTGAACCTGGTTTTCTAGAACTCATAGTATGTGGAATACTTGATCTTAAAGTTGGAACAGCATTGTTGTATTGTAGTTGTGATTGTTGTGATTGTTGTAACTGTTGTTGTTGTTGCTGTAATTGTTGTTGATGCTGCTGTAGTTGTTTTAGCTGTTGTTGCTCTTCCTGATATCGTTGAAGTTTAAGTTGCTTGTCTATTGATTTACGAGCCAACAGATAGTTAAACTCGATTTCTGCCCTTAATTTGTTCAATTCATCCAATAAGACTCGCTCTTCCTTTGGAAGACGAATACCTGATGTATCATTATTAAGTTTTTCGATATCATGATCAGCAGATTTAGTAAGATCATCCCAGCTTTGAAGTGCATGTTTGAAACGTCCGTTTTGTTCCATACTTAGAGCGGCCCAGTTGGCGTTTGTAATAATTTTGTACAGTTCCTGCATGTATTCAAGTCTGTCATTGCCCTTTTCTGATTTTTTACTTTTGAACATGTTTTTAGCGATGAAATGTAGCTAATGAAAGAGATTAGATACAGAAGTTGAGGAGTGCAAAACTTCTAAAAACAAGGATTATTGAACAAAATAGACAAGGAAAGGAAGAAGAACAATAAATCGCCAATGCCAGTGCCAATGCAAACCTGTTCCAAGTTCCAAGTTCCAAGTTCCAAGTTCCAAGTTCCAGCTGAGCATAGAAAAGAAAACATAATGAGCGGAGAGCGAGAAGCGAGCGAAACAAGAAAAAAGAAAAGAAAAAAGAAGCAAATCGAATGAAATCAAATCGAACGAAAACATCTTGTGCTACAACATAAAAGATAAAGATACAAATATATTTGATAATAAATGTCCAGGCTTTACGGGATGCAGTGCTGTGGGTACTTTCCACTACATACATTGAAGCCGGGGAGACTTGCACCATCACATGCAGCTGCTTGGTCTGCCCTCCAGCAGAAACGACTCTTTCCACGACACAACGATGCACAGCTTGCCACTTAATGTCCAAAGAACACCAAGCAACCGTCCATTTCTAGGAACCACCCATAATTGAATATGCAGCAATTCCATCAGCAACACAGACACCACACAACATCGGCTAAACACGATAAATATATATGCGATGGAGAGAAAACCATCATCTACCAGAGGGGGGAACTTTCGATGTACCGAAAGAAAGAACCCAAAAAATCCAAATTGCAAGAGAGAACGAAGAAACCAATTCCACCAGACATGCAAAAGGAGGTGAGAAACGTTTCTCCTTTTATACTTTTTCGTTTTTTGTTTTTTGTTTTTCGTTTTACGCACAGATTTCCGATTTTTAAAGTAAAAAAGGGTTTTCTGGTTTCTTCTTTCTTCATCAACTATTTGCTTGAGAGTAATTAAGAAACGACTAACTGTTTTGGACTTCATATAATGCACAGTCAACTGTAACCAAAATATCTATATAAAAAATTTAATAATTGTTTTTTCGTTCTTTTTAGTTTTTTGTATAACTAATTAAGATCCAAATAAAATCGTTGATAGATTTTGGAATCAAATCTTGAAATTCTTGTAAAAGCGGTAGCAATGTTAACAAGCATGGCAATGCCTCTAATATATTAGCAATACTACATTGATTGTAAAGAACGATTTCACGTCCTAATTTATGAGTCTACTAGTTTAATTCAAGAGAAATTAAAGGAGAATGAGAAATAATTGATTCCCAGTACATTTTTTTTGAAATATTAAATTCTTATACTATATTTCATAATTTCAACATTAGATATTAGATACTGCTAATACTACACATATACATACACATTTAGGCATTAAAAGCTTTCTTAAGTTTGCGGCCAAAACCAAAACCAAACTTAGTATTACCACCGTTAGATGTAGCCGTTAATGGGGTGGTAGATGAAACAGCGGCAGATGAAACAGTGGGTTTCTCTTCAACAATTGGTTTATCATCTTTATAAACATAAGAGTAAGAGCCTGATGTAGTTTCAGACGCATGTTTGTTATTATTACTGCTTTCTTGCTCTAACTTCTTCTTACGACTTTCCCTTTCTGCAGCAAAATCAGCTCTCATATTCTCTCGAGCCTTTTGTTGAGCTTGTCGTTTTAAATCATTAGCTTTCATTTCATTAGCTTCCTTCATTAAACGTTCAAAAACTTGTTGATCAGCTTCTTCTCCAGCATCACGTTTTGCATTTAAAAACATATTACCCATAACAACAAGAATTTCAGCACGTAATTTTCTTTTATCAGAAGGTATTTCCTTATCATTTAATAATGCATTACAAACACCATATAATGTTTGTTGAATTTCAAATTTAGATGATGCCCATGCAACAGATATAAATTTACCAGTAACTGCTTGTTCATATTGTGCTTTTTTATATGGATCCATCTCTTCTAAACTAACACCTTCTAATTGTTGCATTGCTTCCAGTGTATTTTGTGCTTCACTTGCAGATGATAACATATCCATCATACCTTTAACGGTATCTTTACTTTGCTTAAAATTAGAACTGATTTTATGGAATCCACCTGTAAATTGTTTTTTTGATTTCAAATATGATGTTGCTTTAAATAAATAAATCTTACCAATTAAATGACAAATATCAAGACCAAATGATTCTAATTTTAAATCTTCAATATCATCATTAATTCTCTTTTCAAAAATTTGCCAATCTTTACCACTCATATCTAAATGTCCACCTTTAACACTTTCGAGTAATGGATCCATTTTTGCTTTTAATTTTTCATATAATTCTTTAACCTTTTTTTCTTCTTCTTCTCTTTGTTTTTGAATAGTTGCAGAATCAATACCTTGTTTCCTCTTTTTCTCTGCATTAGCTTTACTTTCTTCATTTAACTCAGTATATGTCTTAGTATTACCATCATGCAGAGTAACATGAGTACTTGAACTCTTTCCTGTACCAGTAACATCACCTGTTCCTGCTGATGATGTACCTTCTCCATCTTCATCTTTTCCTTCTTCTTTTTGTTGTTCTTCTTCTGCATCAAACATCATTTGAATAAAATTCAATTCACCAATATAATCCTTAGAAGCATCACCACCAAAAATCATACTAAAAAATTCCTTTGGATCAACATCTTGAGCAGCACCATTACCTTGTTGATTTAATTCTTCTTTACCAACTTCGTCATAAATGGTTCTCTTTTGAGGATCACTCAAGACTTGATATGCTTCTGCAATCTCTTGAAACATCTTTTCAGCTTCTGGATTGTTTGGATTCTTATCCGGATGCCATTTAAGAGCAGCCTTTCTGTACCCCTTCTTGATTTCGATCTCCGTGGCATCGGGAGATACCCCCAAGATATCATAATACTCCGTATCCTTAACCATATGTGTGTTATACCTAATTGATGTAAATGCTGTCGTTGTTGCAACCCCCTTTCTCCTTTATCCTTCTTCCTTTGTCTCCGGTTGCCACATGCCACTTGCCACTTGCTAACTGTTAACTCTTGCTTCACAGATGGAAAAGCAGAACACAGCAAAACGCAAAGCAAAATCCAAAGAAAGACGAAATCCCCGCGCAAGACCGGATTTTGGATTTTGGATTTTAAAAGGCTTAGTTAGCTGTTGTGCATAGCTTACTTCCTATTCGGCTCAGATTTTACTATCTGATATTTGATATATATTACAGATTTTAACCGTTTATTGCTTGATTGATTCTTTCATTTACATACTCACTTATTACATCCAGAATCACAAAAGAGATGACATTACCACTAGACAATGACATTTTTGTTAATGTCTTACGTGAAACATGTTTATCAGCAACACTTCAGCTTGCAAATTCATTATCTACAACATCACAATCAGATTCAGGTTTTACAAATTTAAAATCACCATCTTTATTTGGTAGAATTTATAGAGAAAATGATGTTTCAAATAAATTAGATATTTATTCAAATTTCCCACTTTTATCTAAACTTCCACGTGGCTCTCCCCCAATTAAATTTGAAAACAGTATATCTGATAATATGTTACGCTTGAATAAATATAATAATACATTAGATCATTTTTCAAACGACAAAAGTAATAGTCTTAAAGAAGAATCAAATATAAACAATCACAATGAAGAAGATTATGATGATGAAGATGAAGATGATGAAGATGCATCAGAAGACGAATCAGAGGATGAATTTGAGAATGAAAGTATTCAAAAATTAGCTTCAAATTCAATTAAGCAACGTACAAATTCAACTAATCAAAGATTAAAATATCACAGATCTAATGATTCAATATCTTTTAATGATACTTCAAGTATAATTAGTAAATTGCAAAGAAATAGAAAGAGTTCAATAGCTAGTACATTATCATCAAACATTACTCCGATTCGTCAAAGGCGACGTCCACTGCCTCCTCTTAATCATAGACGTACATCATCTACAATAAGTACGATAACGATAACGGAGACAGAAGATGAGCATGCAGAAGATGAACATGCAGAAGGGAATAATAAAAAAGAAGAAGATAAAAATTTACATAAAAATGGTGATACAAACTCAGTTAATTCACAAATCACAGATTTAACATCATCTCAATCTTCACATTCAGAACAGACAAAATTTCAAAATTTAACACCAATTAAACGTCCTGAATTAGGAGATCGTTCAGTATCTTTAAACACACTTAAATCGAATAAATTTGATTTTGAGTCTCCTTTGAATACTCCTATTTCAAATAAATCATCAATTATAAATTCAACAAATAATTTAAAAACGCCAATTTCAGCTTTATCATTATCAAAATCACAATATCCATCTTCAGGTTTGAAAAAATCAAATAAAGGTTTAAGATCGTTAGGTAGATTTATTAGATCTAAACAAATAGCATCAACTTTTACACATCATTCTGCTTCTAATTCAAATGTTGAATCTTTAGATTTGAATCAAGAAGGTGGTTCAGATTATGATTCTCAAGATTATTCTGATTCTGCATTAATTTTGAAAAAGGAAAAGGATATAGTAAATAATAAAAATGATAACAAAAACACAGATTTTACATCCCAATCTGAGTATAACTTAAATGATCCAAAAATTTCTGATAAATTGAGAAATTTAACAGATTTACCATTGGTTGGCGTAAAATCAAATATTTCTTCAAATGGAAATTCTGTCAATTCAGAAACTAAATCTCTTGATATAGCAGCTGCTTCTAAAAAATTGGATATACATAAAAGTAATGATATTACAAATGATAATGAAAATGAATCAAAAGAAAATGAACAGAATGATGATAATAATAATAATAATATTCATGATAATGATGATAATGATGATAATGATGATAATTATGATGATAATAATTCAGAAAGAGATACTATTGACTCATCTGATTTTGATGATAATGATTCCGTTGTAGACTCTATTGAATCAAGTGAATTAGCAGATTCAGACTATGATTATTTTAATCCACCAGCTACTGCTGATGCATCAAGAATAGAAAGGCGATCATTAAGAGATAATAGAGTTAGACATACAGGAAATGATAATATTTTAGATAATATTGAAGGAATAGATTCAGATGTTGGTGCAATTAATAGCTTAGGTGCATCTTCAACTTCAGGAATACGAAATAAATCAAGAGATTTATATCATTCTTATGATGGTCCTGATGTTGATGAATATGTTGATGATTTAGATTCTGAAGATTATATTAGTGATGCAGAAGATTATACAATTGATGATAGTGTTGGTTATTATGAAGGTGATTCAACAAGTTCAAATCCTTCTGACCTTTTAAGTAAAGGAACCATATCAAGTTCAATTCTTGATAAAAAAAGATTTTCATCAAGTTCAACTAGTACTTCTAGTAAATTAGAATTATTACCTAAAGTTAATTCAATTTCAAAAATTAATTTTGTACATAGTCGTCCAGGTATGAGAAGTACGAGTGGTAGTGGTGCCTCTATAAATGCTTCAAATATTGGTTTAGCAAAATCTTTAGCACAAACAAAGAGAAGAAAATCACTTGGAGGAATTCGATCAAATACTTTGATAATGACTGATACAGGAAATTCATTATTGAGTTCGGATACAGTTAGTACTGAAAATACATTAAAATTGAAAAAAAATAAACCAATTAAATCTGCAAAGAGTTATAATAATCTTATTAATTTTAATTATAATTTAGAAAATGAAGAAAAAAGATCACAAAGACAAAAATTGAAAAATTCTAATGCTTTAACATTTGATAAAATTGATATTAAGAAGAAAATATTATCTTCATCTAAACAAGATTCATCAATTTCTAAAGCTTCAAAATTGACAGAATTAATTCACAAAAAGGCAATATCTCTTGATTACTATAAATATGTTACTGAAAAGCAAAATATTGGTGACAAATTTATTAATTTAAAAATTTGTTGTCCTGATTTAAAAATTACATATAAAAATTCTATTAAAATATCAATTAATTCATCTGTTAAGGTTGTTGAATTGATTGGTTATATTTTATTTGAACTTCATGAAGCAAAGAATGAAAACCTTGATAAACACCATTTAGATCCAAATTATTGGAAATTATATCTTACAGATGATGATGGTGAAATTGAAGATGATTTTGGTGTTATAGATAGGACAAGAAGTGTTGAATCTTATGGTGCTGATGAATTTGTTCTTGTTGAGTGTACAGATCTAGAAATGAAAAAAAATGAAAAATTAACACCATCTCCGTTAGAGAAAGGATCATCATCAGTTAATGATGTAACTAATAATAGTAATATACCTGCATCTACAATTATGAAATTAAGTGATCTTACTTTTGACTCTACCAATAATGTTCAAAATGAGTCTGTTGCAACATTACCAGGTGAATTAACCCCAACATCAGGTTTAACATTTACCAATACATTACCAAATAATAATTATTCTCAGCAACAATTACCATCAAGAAAACAAAAATTACAACAAACCCAATTTGTTTTAGATGATTTAGATTCTGATGATGATAATTTAGTTGCAACTACATCTAAAGATAAAAGACAGGTTAAGAGAGATATTAAGAAATATTTAAAACCAACACTGAATACTAGTAGTACTAAAGTTGGGTTTTATGAAAAAGATAAAGAAAAGGAATCTAAGCTTAATAAATTTAAAACGCGTAGTAAAACTATCCAATCTATTCTGCATAATACTGCAGATCATTATCAACAAACACAACAAGAATTATTTAGAGCAGGTAATGATAATAATAAGAATAATAATATGACTTTTGGAAGTATCATGGGTAATATGAATGGTGTTAATACATATATGATGAATAATAATGGAATTGTAGGAAACAACGGAATTGGAAACGGTAGTTTAATTGATGGTGGTAATATTGCAAATACTTCAATAATGTCGTACAATAAAAATATTAATAATAATAATATTAACAATAATATTAATAATAATAATTATTTAAGAAGTGATATATTTGGAAATGAAGGTACTGAAGGTGATAATAAAGCTAATATGTATCATAGATGGACTGTTTGGAGGAAACAACAAATGAAATTTAAGAGTAAGTTACCAAAAACTTTAACTGTTGATGGTTATCAAATATATCTTTTACCGTTTAATGAATTTAAAGGATCGTGGTATGAATCAAAGACATATAATTTTGATATTTCACAAATTTTGAAAATTAAGCAAAATTCGAAAATTCCTAATGATTTTAAAATCGTTATTAATAAGAATACTGATGGTATGGTTAAAAAATATCAATTGGAAGCTAGAAATGCCAAAGAATGTAGGGAGATTGTGGATACAATCCGGGCACTTGCTAAAACGTATAGTGAGCAAATGTAACAGGTATATATATATATATAATTATGTAACATAACAAGTAAGGTATGAGATGAGCATGGATGCTTCGGTATACACATTATCAATTATTAGTATGAAAGGTCAAATAAGAGTATCCAGAAATACCTTAAGCAGGGTTTGTATAATAAGGAATTTTATTGCCGAGCCTCTCGTGGATCAACTGTGAGATTTTGTGCGCTATAATTATATTCCATATTAGACGACCTGAAAAGTTTTTTGTCATGGCTTTGTTTCTTCTTCCGATAATCAATAACTAGGACATGATATATTCAAACAAAATATAAAAAATACTGTTTCCAATATGTTTATATTCAAGAGATTTATTTCTACACAAAAACCAAGTTCAGAGATTTCTCGAATTGCAGAAATATTGGCTAAATCAGATGAAATTCTTGTTAAAAAGAATATACTTGCTGTACATAATTCAAACAATGTTAAACAAAAAACAATAGATTATGGACCTATTATCATGAAAGAATTGGCCAAATTAACACCTGTTCCATTAAAATGGAAATCCACCAAAAAGGATTATTCGAGTATAGCAAATTTTCTTACATTAGCAGATATAAGTTTAGAATCTAGTGTATATGATTATAATAAATTAATAGAGAAAGAAAAAGCAAATAATGTTAAAGAATTACCAGAAATTATTTTTCTTGGTAGATGTAATGTTGGAAAATCTTCATTAATTAATACTTTATTAAGTAAGAAAAAAAAGAAAGAAATTGAATGTTATGCAAGAGTTAAACAACATGCAGGATATACACCTTGTTTAAACTTTTATAATATTGGTGGAAGATTTCGACTTGTTGATACTCCTGGATATGGTGTTAAAGGTCGAGAATGGCAAGGAAAATTGATTTTTGAATATTTACAAGAACGACTTAATTTACGAAATACATATTTAATTTTAGATGCTGAAATTGGATTAAATCAATATGATGAATTGATTATTGAAAATTTGACTCAATTAGGATTAAAATTTGATATAATTTTTAATAAAATTGATAAAATTCCAGAAAGTAAAAGAGTTGAAAGGGTTCTTGAAATTGTAAATACAGGAGTAATTGGAGAATTAAATATGAAACCTAGATGTTATGCAGTGAGTTGTAATGAAAATAACAGAACTGGAATTTCAGAAGTTATGGTTTCAGCATTAGAATCTTGTGGATTAATCGTTGATGGTAATACTTCAGGACTAACAGCTATTAAGAAAAAACATACACTTCGTTCTGAAGTTGTCAGACAGAGATACAAACAGGGGAAGAAAGAACATAAAGAACAACAAAGAAAAGACAAAGAAGAAAGAGAAAAGAGAAAGCTAGCCATTAAATAATAGACAAAAGTACTTCCATATAATTCTCCATTTTCATTTATTGGTTTAATTTATACAATTATTGTCATATTTACTCAAAGAGGCAATGAATTTATTGAAAATATTGGAGATGCATTCAAGTGTTTTGTTCCATCATTTTTATACTTTATAATTTGTTAGTTTGGTACTTTCTTTTTACTCTGTAAAGTTTTTGGAAATATTAAACCAAATGTTGAAAGATATGTTGAATTTAATGGAAGTAATCTGGTTGAAGGAGAGGAAAAAACATTACTATGTGGATGTAAAAAGGAAGAAAATAATTTTAACAATAACAATAATAATAATACAAATAACAATTTTCAATCTTTTAAATGTTCTGCCATATACAGTAGAATTATAACACTACATTTATTGCAGCTTCTAATAATTTTGAGTTTAGGTTTAGCCATTGCAATATCTATGTATGGAATGGTAGTAAAAAATCTACTGCAGCTACATTTGAGGACATCCGACCAAGCATCGAAGTAATACGTAGTATAATATGTATATATGAATGTAGCAACTAATAACTAATAACTAATAACCAATTAATAACCAATTAATAACCAACTAGTCCCTTATTCCTCCCCCGCCCACATGCAGCGAAGCTTTGGATCTGAGATTGTATTGTATTTATATGTAGTGTACTGGATTGGATTAAAACTTAGGATGTTTTCCGTTTTTCTATTTATATTACAACCAGCAGACACTTTTATTCATAACAACCCAGTAAATATAAAGAACATATTATTTAACAATTGATTGACAACTATCACTGTTTATTACACCATGTCATTTAATTTAAATACTCTTTGCGTTGACAGAAATAATCTTGGAATGAACAAAATCCCATTTTATAATATGATGGTTAAATGGAAACTAACAGATGCAATTTATGTTTTTTTCATATTTATCCTTGATTGGTTTTATTTTGAAAATATTGAACCATATCAACGTCAATTTACAATTAATGATATAACTTTATCACATCCATTCACACAACATGAACATGTCCCTGTTGGTTTATTATTAAATTATGTTACTATTATTCCAATAACTACTATGGTTGGATTATCAGTTGTTCTAACACCAAAACCATTTAAAATTTATGTTACATATTTATCTGTTTTAGGTCTTTTCATTTCAATGGGTACTTGTATATTTGTTACAGATGTTTTAAAGAATTGGATTGGTCGTTGTCGTCCTGATTTTCTTGCACGTTGTATACCAAGAGAAGATGCATTACCTGATGTATTATATTTTGCAAAAGATGTTTGTACAAATGCAAATAAACATAGACTATTAGATGGTTTTAGAACAACACCATCTGGTCATTCTTCAATGGCATGGTCTTCTCTTGGATATTTATCAATTTGGTTAAATTCTCAATTAAACAGTAGTCATATTCATCGTGGGGCATGGAGATCAATTATTGCATTTATGCCATGTTTATTAGCTTTTTATATTGCATTAAGTAGAACACAAGATTATAGACATCATTTTATTGATATTATAATTGGATCATTATTAGGTATATTTATGGGATGGTGGAGTTATAGAAGATATTTCCCTGAATTAAATAGTAGGGCATGTTATATTCCATATGTATTATTAGAACGTATTGAACCAACAGAATCCGTTCGTGATATTTCCGAAGAACTTGCTGGTCATGATTATTATAGAGATATTCAAATTTCAATGGGTATTTATGTTCCAACTGCTACTTCAGAAAATGATATCGAAAGTGGTACTAATTTAAACATGACACCTTTTTAACTTAATAATTTAATGACCGATATTAAAATGGTTATACTTTTTATAAATTAATATATTTATATATATATATACATAAAAACTCAAATACACTTAAATATTGTTTGATTCCTCACGCTGAATACGTCTATTTCTATCTCTATGTAATCGATTTAATTCTCTTCTTTTCCATGCTAAATATTCAGACTCATCATTGGGTATATCTGTATCATCAGTACCATTATATAATATTCGTTCATCAATAACTAAACTTGATTGTAATTTTTGATGAATGTCCTCTTGTTCTAACCTTTTCAAATTTTTATTTATATTTGAAACCGCCAAATCTTGAAGTTTTGATTTTGTATTATTTACTTCTATTTTTTTCTTCAATGTTTTTTTGAAAACAACTTTCTTTTGGAAAGTTGACGAGTCCGATTCACTTGAGCTTCCACTATCACTATCACTTGACATTAGCTATTGATACCTGTAGTAATGAAACAAAGATTAAAACTAACAATTATATACTATTGTAACAGTATTAATAACGAGTCTATCTTTTCTATCTATCTATCATGGCTCAATCATCGATTACCGCGCCCTGTTTCTTTTTGTTTTTTTTCTCTTTTTACAATTTAATTTTTCAGTTTAAAATTTTTTTGTAATAAATTTTCAATCCACTATATCTTTGAATTATCATTGTACTAAAGTCTTGTTTTTTTTAGATATCCACCTACAAACCAAAAAAACAACATCAAAACAAAGAAACATCATGTCTGCTATTTATAAGGCTCTTCGTCACCCGAAAAATGCATCAATTAAGGGAGGATCTGAATCATCTGATAAAGTTGAAAAGAAAAGAATTAATAGACAACGTGTTTTACTTATTTCATCAAGAGGTATAACATTTCGTCATAGACATTTAATTTCTGATTTACAAGCATTATTACCACATGCAAGAAAGGAACCAAAATTAGATACAAAGAAAACGTTATATGAACTTAATGAAATTGCAGAATTATATAATTGTAATAATATAATGTATTTTGAATGTCGTAAACATGAAGATTTATATTTATGGATTTCAAAACCACCAAATGGTCCAACAATTAAATTTCATGTTATGAATTTACATACATTAGATGAATTAAATTTTACAGGAAATTGTTTAAGAGGTTCAAGACCAATTTTAAGTTTTGATAAAACATTTGATACTGAAGAACATTGGAAATTAGCAAAGGAAATGTTTATTCAACAATTTGGTGTACCACCACAAGCTAGAAAGAGTAAACCATTTATTGATCATGTTATGACATTTAGTATTGTTGATGGTAAAGTTTGGGTTAGAAATTATCAAATTAATGAAAAGGAAGAGATTAAAGAAGATGAAGAATTAAAGAGTGAAATTAATGTTGATGATTTAACATTAGTTGAAATTGGTCCAAGATTTGTACTTACTCCAATTGTTATATTAGAAGGATCTTTTGGTGGACCAAAGATTTACGAAAATAAAGAATATGTTTCACCAAATGTTATGCGTGCACAAGTTAAATTTAAAGCTGCTGAACAAGCTAGAGAAAGACAAGTTCAAGCATTGGATAGAAAACATAGAAAGAGAGATCAAGTTGTTAAGAATGATCCATTATCTAATGAATCTTTATTTAAAGAACAATAGTTAATAAAACAGATAGATAATTATTTTGTAATTGTTGTATCATAAATAATAATTATAATATACATATACATACATATATATACATGTATACAAAAGTATTAATCGAACAAATATTTTGTTTCTTATTTTTTTCATTTTTATTTTTTTTACACAAGATAAAACTGTATAAACGTGAATGCTTGCATAAAATATCATATAATATATATGTATAAGTTGCACGTTGTACGTGGAATTTTGTATAACATATATAATTGTTTATGAAAAGTATGGAAACTGAATTGAATTAAATTAAATTGAATTAAATTAAATTGAGTAAATAAATAAGTGGGTAAATTCGTAATATAGATAGGTAGATATATATAATAAATAGAGTTGAAATGACGACATCAAATTGTTAGTTTAAGCGTGTTTAGCTAAGTATTCCTTAACAAACTTTTCTTCATCTGCATTAGCAGCTTCAATCTTAGCTTCCTTCTTTGGAGTAGCAGACCATGGTTTTGGTGCAACTAATAAGACAACTGCACCGATAGTACCAAGAGCAAGATATTGTGGAGGAACTGATTTACCGAGAATAGTGTATGCTGCACCCATTGTGTATACTTCTGGTTGATGGTTTATAGAAAGAGAGTCAAGGTAAGGTATACATGTAAATCATCTCTTGAATGTAGGTCCTAGTTATGTTATGTCCAAGTTAATTCAAATGCTCACTGTTTTCTTTGCGAACTCCCATTTTCCTCAACACAGCGTAATTTTATTGGCTGCTAAATGGGACTCGGCGGTGCACGGGTGGTGTAATCGACGCGTCGATCTATACCTTATAAAGATTGATGATAACCGAGGAACATGAATCTGCCAATACATGAATATCTCTTAAATAATAATTTCCAGAAGCTGCTTTTTATTTTAGAAAAGAAATACATCAAACGAAGAGAACAACAAACAATGCTTACAGTGAGAAGGGTGTTAGTAGGAGTACGATATGGCTCTTCATTAACCAACGCTACTATGAAATCTTTTAAGGGGAAACAAAAAAGTGAACAAGACGATTTCAATAATAAAAATAAAATTCAAAAAAGGAAGAAGAGATCATTAGAAGATTCAATTTCTTTTGAGGATTTTGTATTACATGGGCAAGTATTACATGTTTATAGAGATATAATTCGTTCTATTAGAAAGATACCAGATCCTTCATTACGTGATGAAGTATTGGATTTTGTCAAAGGGGAATTTAAAGCTACACAAAATGTTAAAGATTTAAATATTAAAAGATCTTTATTAATAGGTGGTATTAGACAATGGAAGAGTGTTTCTAACAATATGGGATTATCTTATACAGAAGTTGTATTTTAATAATAACTTTTAGTTTTATTTATTAATCTTATTTACATGTGTATATATATATGAGTGTGTGAATATTTATTATTTGTGGATTTATAGATTTGTGAACTTTTATTTTAAAAAAACCGAAACTAACGTTTAACCCATGTTGGCATCTTTCTAGCCTTCTTCTTACCTGGTTTCTTTCTTTCAACAGATCTTGGATCTCTATGTAAAACACCTGCTGAACTCAATCTTTGTTTGTATAATGGATTATGAATACATAATGATTTAGCTAATGCTAATTGTAATGCTTCAATTTGACCTGTGGAACCACCACCTCTTACTAAACCAAAAATATTAAATTTTGCAGCACTTTCAATAATTTGTAAAGGATAAAGTAATTTTAATCTATCTTGTGGTTTTGGGAATACTTCTTCAAGAGATTTACCATTAACTAATACTTGTCCATTACCTTCGACAACATAAATTTTAGCACTTGAAGATTTTCTACGACCAACAGCAATTGCACGACCTTTATTATCTAAAGTTTTTAAATCTCTACCTGATTGATTAGCATTTTGTTTTCTCATATATTCTGATAAAATATTATTTAAATCATCAGATCTAAGTTCAACATCAATAGAATCTAATCTTTTAAGTATATTAACTAATTGTAAATATTCAGTTTCCTTTAATAATTCACCACCAGCTCTTTCTTTATATTGATTAAATCTTAACCATGATGCAGTTGCTTTCTTTCTATCAAATGGTAATGTAACATTTTTATTTAATAAATCTTGTAATTTATTCATATGCATTTCATGATATGGATTTCTACAATAATAAGTTGGAATTGATGGTACAATACGTCTATTTTCTAATTCAGGTATAAATCTTGAAACTAATGGATCATTATACAATTTAAATTGTGGTTTGAATGTATGTCCATTAAATTGTCTATTTCTAGCACTATCAGTTTTTTCAGGTTCTTGTATAGTTATCTTTGCTTCAGTATTAGTATCAACTGGTGTTGGTATGTCTTCTGATGTAGATGATGATACTGATGCTGATGCTGATGCTGATGTTGATGTTGATTGTGAACGAGCACTAAACAAACGAACATATAAGTTCTTCTGTAATCCTATCCTTGACAACATGATCGTTGTTTGGCTTTGATAGTAAAGTTAGATAGGGTCGTGTATGTCTTTTAGTGTAAAACCATAAATCACTAACCAAATATTTCACATCTCTTTGGCTACTAGTCTCTTCTGTTATTGCTAGTATTGTTGAAAATTGAAAATGGACAAATTCGCTGAGTTTTGAATTTTGTAAATTTTGTGAAAAATACAAATTTTAAAAATTTGGCGTCGATCGGCGCGTAAGTGCGGCTGTAACGCGCATGAGCACTTTTGGCACAGCTCTACTGGATCTATTATTTGCTGTTTGTTTCTTATCAAACTAAGAATTAATCCATCTGTCTATATATATACATAAAACATAAAATTAAGTTCAAATATATTGAAAGTTTATAAAGTGATAAAGAAAAATGTTTATTTACCTTAAATTAACATTTACACAAGTTTGCATATTTTTTTAAAAGACAAAATAATTGACAACCCTCAATCAAATAAAGGGAGGCTTGGCAAATTTTTGGTTTGATTAAAATAATTCAGGATGTATAATTTGACAGAAAATACTACACGTGTAGATGGATATATATATATATATATATATATATTAAAGTTTAAAGTTTTAAGAATAAACAATACTAAATATATCTCTATATTTTATTTGGAATAATATTTGCTAATAAATTAATAAATAAGTAAATAAATAAGTAAATAAATAAGTAAATAAATAAGTAAATAAATAAGTAAATAAATAAGTAAATAAATAAGTAAATAAATAAAGAAATAAATAAATGAATAAATAAATGAATAAAACATACATAAACCAGTGTATGGCATTGTTAGAAGAGAAGAGAAATTAATGAAAGAATTAAAAATCTAGAAGAAATAGCATTAAAGCCAGCACCACCTGTAGAGGAAGATGTTGCCGCTCTTGACGCAGAAGATGAAGCAGCATTAGATGCAGAAGCACCTGAAGCTGAAACGCTACCAGTTGTAGAAGAAGCAATGGAAGTCGCAGTTCCCATGTTCATTCCTGACATATCACTTGCAGAAGCTAAAGCATTATTAGCTAAAGTTGAAGCTCTAATCATTTCTAAATATGAAATTGAAGAAATCTCATCAATTTGTTCATTATTATTAGAATCCTCAAAAGAAGCACCTTGCGAATCGTATTCAATTAATGAACTAGAATTAGAACATTGACCATCAAATGTTGGACCAGTTTTAGAGACAACAATATCAATGCAATTGTACATGAAGTCATATTCATCAACTTCATCACCCTGAGTAGCATAAATAATTTGAATTACACCAGTATTATTAACTTTATTGTATTTTTCTGGTAATTGAAGAGATGGAATACAAAAATTACCAACAGTTTGATCAATTGGTTCATAAATTAATTCATCAAAATCATCATTAGTGGTACAATTTCCATTACCACAATAATACATAGCACCAATACCATAATTATGGTTATAGTATATACCAACGGGTGATCCATCAGGATTCCATTCATACCTTTCAGTGATATTATTTCCACCACATGGTAGACTTAATTCAGCATTACCAGTATTTGGATTTCTCTGACCTGGAAAGTTAATTTTAAAGTGTGCTTCAACAGTTGAAGCTAATAAAGATAATAAAACACTTGATTTAATATTCATTTCTTGATTTTGATTTTTAAGTGACTTTGTGTAATAAAGTAAAAACGAAATAAATTAATTCAAAAAAAAATCAATTATTTATCATCATTAACTAAAAATTTGTAAAAAGATATATTTAAATAAACATGTCAATTGGTTGTCCTTTTATACAAGAAACTTTAGGTGTTATTGAGTATTATTCCTTGTTCCTTGTTCCTTCTTCCTGAAATCTCCACATTTAATTCTTCCAAAATTACTGGAGAATCGGCGATGCTACTTCCTTGAGAGTGTATCGAATAACCACTGCATTGCTCTCTCTCGGACTCCCCAATCAGGACGCACGAAAGCTGGAGAACTCGATTGCAATGTGTGTTGATCGGCGGCCTCGGTGCAAGTTGCAAGTTGCAAAACCGGCACGCCCTTAAAATACATTTAGGAATTACACACTACCCAATTAAGCTTATTTACACTTATCTTTTCTTCAGTTCAGGAACCAACTACTTAAGACTATATTTAGACAGTTGTTGCATATCCATTATGTGAATTAATATTAATTATTTAAAACTCATTATTCTCTATATATATATGTATACAAGCCATTGAGGCAATTAGTTTATCGTTTATCAAAAGCTAGTCTTAAATTAATGCTCAGCTCTTTTCGGTTTTGCCTTTTGCTCTCTTCTTCTTTCTTCCTTTTCCCTGTTTTGCTATCTTATTTCTTTCATTGTTACAAAAAACAAATTATAAAACAATATGACTAGTAGAAACATATTATCTAATAACTACAATATCCCAATGCCTAGTGAAATATCCAAAGATACACTTTTAGATTATAAGCAGAGCCTTCAAGCGGCTATATATGAAAGAAAGAGAAAAGATCAAACTTTACTACATAATGCAGAAATCCTGATGATAGAACGGTACCGAACCGTTTTCCAAGAAATATTAAGAAAGGTCAATAATTTAAATGTTGAAGTGGCCACATTAAAAACTAGAATGGATGTAGGATTTCAATCGGTAACAACTGAAATCAGAAATGGAAATTACAGAATGTCAATAATTGAAAACCAAATATTAGAATGACATACGGGATATGGATGAAAGTAGCATTATCATGTATATTCGTTGTTATTATGATGGTATAATGTCTTTGACCCTTATGGGAAAAAGGAGAAACTTGCTGAACTAGTTGGTCTTGCTAGTTTTATCATGTTTGTAAACCGATTTAAAAACTGAATAATCATAAAAGCTGGTGAGCCAAACTACCGAGACCAACTAGTTCGGCGAGTTTTTCCTTCTTCCCCATAAGGGTCGAAGGCATTATACCTATCAAAATGCGTCTTGAAGTGTGGTTTTGTTTATTAGTAAATCTTTGAAATTTTGTTTCTAAGGGCAATTTTACATAGCATTTGGCCTTATCTGGTAATTCAAGTTTTGTTTGTTACATTCTAATAGAAATATTCATTAACATGATTATACAATATTTTTTTTTGTAAAAATAATTTACCGAATTTTTTAAATGATTAATATAAACCGGTGTTGTGGTATAAAAGATATTCTTAATTATTATTTTTATCATGTTTGTTATTACTGATTTAAGCTAAACTTGTATTCGTAAATTTAGTCTTTTGAATATCTGTCTGGTCTATATCTAGTAGAAAAGCTTAATTGATCATGGATATTTAAGCTTTTATCAGATAGTTTTCCATCACATAGGTTTAAATTTGACAAAAGTCGTGTGATTACTGTCGCAAGTTTGTACTACAGTAGTTTACCGAATTTTCATTGTTCGTTTATAGTAACGCTGATTACTATTATCAAAACAAATGGTCAGATTTATTCGAGAGTTAAAGTTAAAAACAAGGTACAAATAGATTACAGTAGGTGCATCATCAAATACACAATTTCGAATTGACTGTATAGAAAGCCTAAACTGTAGTGTAAGGTTCGATCCTGTTAGTTCCGATCCCTCATTTGTTTCCCATCTATAAATTCCGATAATTACCTTCTAAATAGTCAACATCGTTAAAAAGTGAATTTAAAACTTCATTTAAAGCATGAGTCATTGTATCAAATTTATTATTCATTTCATCAAGTTTTATCTCAAGTGAACTAACTTCAGGATCAGTATATATTGGTAAATCAGTTTTTTCCTTACTTCTAAAAAACATCAAAGAATGTCTTTCTTCCTCTAATTCTTTAGCAAGTTTCTTCATCTTAGACTTTTTTATTTCAATCTTACGTGTCACATCATATAATTTTTGACCTGTGTCATTATCATCTTTTACTACTGTAACGGGGAACAATTCTTTTGAAGTTGAACTAGAAGGTTCTTTCTTAACACGAGTAGATGATGTATTGGTTCTTTCTGGTTTAACTAATGTCTGGTTTGACATGATTCAATTTTCACTTTTTTTTTCTTACACCAATAAACATAAAAATTACTATGAACAACATTCATTTTAAATTCTTAAAAGAAGTGAATTGGAAATATAGTGGCATTTAAATATCCATTGATATGGCTGAATCAGAAAATGGCATAAACAGGTAGCATAAAATACAAAATAGCATAGCCAATGGCAGATATGAGAAAAATCTTGAAGTTGGTTTGCATAAAGAACAAAGAGCAAGGCCCAAATTGTTATAATAATTGCTATATTCTGGAATGTTATCTTAATCACTCATTCATTTAATTCATTAAAACTGCCGTATTTCTTTTATACGCTAAACATTATGATTTGTATGTTCGATATGATCAAAAACTTGTTTATTATAGATTAATAAATCGAGCACAAATAAATGGCCACCATTGAGTTTTAATGTGTTCATTAAATCAATAACCAATTGATCAAATCTTTCAATCTGTAATTTAAGCAATTGATCTATTATTTTTGTTGTTGTACTTGCACTTATAGTACTCGTATTTGCACTTGTATTATTATTAGATTCTATTTGAGAAATTCGCCTTGGATGAACTTCACTCAAACGCAAGAATAACTCACATGCACTTGGAATCTCTGAAAATTGTCCACCAACACCACATATCAAATCTCTATATTTAATTAAATCATTATAATGTTTATCTATAAATTGGGAATCATCTGGTAATTGTTTATATTCCTTAGTTAATATTGGATTTTTTTGTGTGGATAATTTTAAAAAATATTGATAAGCATAAATTGCAGAATTTCGTGGCATTTCAGCATCCATTTTGACCCTATTGATAAGGTCTTGATCAGCTTTTGTATCTGATGATTTTGCATACATATGTGGTGTAGTGTGTATTGATGATGTTAACGGTATTAAAATATTGCTAATTGTGCATCTTGAAGTTCTTATCATTCTTGGTAGTTCTGTTATATATATTTTTTTACCTTAATTTATATAAATGTCAAACAATGTCTGTTTGAAGTTGCTCACTAATCTTACAGCAGAAGGTTCTCTTTACTTGTCTTAAGATGTCTTATCACACAAATCTGGAGTGAGTGTGACGTGGTGAGTGTGGACTGACGGATTGTTCGGTATGCGCTAGATTATAAGCTCTTATTAGTATTACTAATTATTATTAATTACTATGGGAGACTTATTTAGCCTTTCTTACGGGCATTTTTATTAATTATTATAATTATAAGCTACAAACTATATGTATAATATAAGTAAAGATATGATCAAAATGATCAAACATAAGTCCAAATTTTCCAACCAGCAATAGAAACTCTACTGATAATGAAGAAAATAGTAGCAAAAACCATTGTAGAACCTGCAAAGATAATCATGTGATTGTAATTCGTAACAGTTTCTTCATTTATAAATTGAGAACCAATAGGCATAGAAATTAAATTACCAAATGCAACGATAAAATATGCAGTTGCATATCTTGAACCAAATTCTTTTGTATGAGAAATTTGAGCAATTAAAACTGGTGTTAATGCATATGCTGCACCGAATGCAAATCCATAAAATCCAGAAAATACATAAAATCCAACAACATTATAATATGGTAACCAAATTGCAAATAATGAAATAACCATAATAATAGCAATTAAAATCATAACATTAAATCTACCCATAATATCACTCATGAAAGTTGGAATGATCTTACCAAGTATACCAAATGCATTCATGACTGTAACAACTAAATATGCTGTTGACTCAGATAAACCTCTAGCTGAAGCATAACTTGAAATATATGTAATTACCAAAATAATTGAAAATTCATTAAAAAACATTGATAAAACTAAAAATGCATAACCTTTCTCCTTAAAATTTTTAAAATTAACCATATGTTTATAAGCATCAATTAATCTTTCTCTTTTAGTTCTATCTAAACTATCAGCATTCAAAATATCAGATCTATCTTTAACCATTAATAATGTAAGAATACATAAAAAGACGCAAACGCTTGCAAGAATTACCATAGTTTTAGTATAACCAATAGTAGGATATAAAGATCTTAGCATTATTGGGAAGAAAACACCAGATATTGAACCACATTCAGATACACCATTTGCTAATCCTCTTTTCTTTAAAAACCAATGTGAAACAACACCAACTAATGGAGTTAACATTAAACCTGAACCAATACCTGTACAAACACCGAAACTCAAAACAAAGTGCCATAATTCAGTACTAAACGCAACAGCATATAAACCACCACAATTTAAAATCATACCAACTAAAAGAATTGTTCTAATACCATAAATATCAAATATTGGACCAGCAATAACACCTAAAGATAAATTTGTAAACATATAAAGAGAAAATACCCAAGATACAGAACTAATTTTAACATCAGCTAATTGATGTTTAATTATATAGAGTTGAATTGAAGACATTGTATCCATAATACCGAAAACAGTCATTAAACCAAAACAACTGCCAATAACCACAATCCATGCTTGAAGACCACCATCTGGAAATACATCTAAGTCTTCATGACCAAATGCATCATAAGTAACATTACTTGAACCTACATTTAAAGGAGTTTCTTGTGTGGGTTCATTAATAAAATCAGATTTTTCATTAAGTGAGTTATTTGAGATAGATTTTTGCAATCCGGCATCTTGTCTATTTACCTTATTGTGATGTAATGAAGATGTCTCCATATATGATTGATCAAATTTTTCCATTCTTAAATTTTTATATATTTGAATGTCGACTGTATATATATATGTTTGTAGTTATTTTATTATAATTTGCACAAAAAACAAATGTGACAAAACTTTATTTGTAAGGCTGAAACGAAAACGTAAAATGTAAGATGTGATTTATTTCTCTACTATTTTATCAGAGATAGTCCTCTATATTTTCAAAAAAGGAATGTAGCAATTTATAGTTGTTTTTATCAGTCCAGAAGAAAAAGAAAGTAACGAATACCAAATATATATATATGTCCAGTCTGTATTTTTCATTTTTCATCACAGTTTAAACAGGTTTACAATTTACAATACTAAATTTCATCCAAAAAATTAGAGAGAACAATCGGCATTTTTAACGAAAAAAGAACTTAAGCCGAGAAAATAAAATAAATGAAAAAATGACACTTCCCGTCGGAGAAAAGAGACGAGAAAAAAGAGAGGCGGGTTAGTCATGAAGAAGTAATGACCCTAGCACCTAGCACCCATTCCGACCACGGAAATGTATTCAATACATACAATTATACTTTCTACATGTTTGTTTCTTTATCTATTGTTTGATGTAATATGTATGTGCCATAAACTGGCTTTTCGATTTGTAAGATGGAGATGCGTAGAACGCAGCCGGCTGGGTGTATTCTCGGTTCTGGATTTCTTGATTATGAATTTTGAATTTATGAATTATGACACACTATTCACTATTATAGCGATCATATATATCGTGCTTGTTTTCTTTTAATTTTTTTATTATATCATTATCATCACTGGCATCAGTCTTCATTATTAACTTCAAATAGCGAATCAATACCAAAAGTAACATCATCTTTCATCCAAAATGTGATATCAGAACAAGAAGAAAATTTTGGAATTGGGGCAGCTTTAATTAAACCAGTACAGATGAGTGGTTGATAATACTAAAACATTCTAATATTAGTAACATAAATTAACTTGTAATCATACATTCTTGTTAAAAAAATTAACAAACTATGTAGAGGTTAAATATTCAATAATATTTTTATGAACTGTGTTTTTGCCTTTATCTTGAGCATCAACCTTGTTAGCCTTATTTTTATGTAATGATACAGAAAATGAATTTGGAATATAAATCGTTAACCTTAACAATTTTAATGATATAATATTTAGCGAATAATACTTGTCAAATTAGTTAATTGAAAAGATCTCATTTTTTTTAATAAAATTTAGTTTTTTAGGTTTTTAGTTTCTTTTTTAAATTTGGTTTTTTTTTAAATTTGGGTATATAACTTTAAGCACGGACTAATAAGTAGTGGTTAAGGATAGAGAAAGAAGTAAAAGAAAAAAGATAAGAAGAAGAGGAAATAGAAGAAATTTAAAAGGAGTGAGAAGAAATAAAAATAATTCTAAAAGCTGGAAAGTTTCTCTTTTTTTATAATTTTATTTTATTAAGGATAAAACTTGTAGTACAATAAAACATTAAAGTTTTCTGGGTGTTATTCTTTGTTTAATTGATCACAATTTGTAAAAAGGTGATTTTTGAATGACCTAAATTACCAATTTAGGTTGGAAAAATCAAAAAAAAAATCCAAAAGAGGAAACTATTACAGACCATAGTGAGAAAAATATGTAGAATTGGTAGTGAATTCAGGCAAATTTGAATTTATTATATATATATATATGAAATTTTGATCTTGTCATCTAATGAAATCAAAGGAAGACATACAAAATGTATAAATTATTTCCCAAATAGGTAATTTGTACAAAACTAGCGCATAGAAATTCACAACTTCTATAAATCAGACACATTCAAAGTTCTAAGTTTTAAGGTATATTTAATGACACACTTAGCTGATGAAACTAAATATAGGATGCTCTAACTAAAAATAGGAAATCAAAAGTAAGGATTCCTAATTGGGAGTAATCCCGACCACATCAATAAAGATTGGTATAATTTTTAATTTTTAATTTTGTTGTCCACGGCGTGAAATTAGACGACTTTTTGTTTTCTCTCTTTTGCCTTTTTCCTTTTGCCTAATGAGATTCATGACCTCCCCTCTTCTTCTTATGTAACTGTTCTTTTTCCCTGTCCTTCTCCCTTGTATAGTTTCTTTTACTTTCTCAACGAACACATACAATACATACAGCATAATGAACTCATTTTTGAGATATCTTACAAGTCAAGCTTTCCTTTTAAGCTGGGCTAAAACCACTCTTTATCAATTAATTGAGCTTGGTAATGCAATTTTCGTTTATTTCTTTTACAAATCAATGTTTGAAGCAATCGTTCCAAATTTGAAATATTCAACAACCAAAAAATATCGTGTTTATAAGTTTATTATTATGCTTTTTGCATTTTTTTTTGTTAGCGCAATGATTCAATACGTTGAATCTAACTATTTTAGTGATTTAACTCCTGAAGCTATTAAAATTTCTACAGCATACGGATTTGATGTCGTTATTGCATTGTTAATTCTTAAAAATATGAAATTGGAATATGGTGCTGTTCAAGTCGAATTACCACAAGATGTTGATTTAGAAGCTGCAACTAAATAAAATTTAATAATCATTGAATTTGTACTACTTATTTTTTCTTTTCATTTCTTATTTGAATTAAAATACATAGAGCCGAACGGTCAGAGAAACTTTATTTAATTATTTATTTTATTCGCATAATTATTAATATACAATTTATATATATGTATAAATGTATGTATAAACTATAAAATATATCGCAACAAACACATATTTCTAATTTTGCATGACATGTTTCATGTTTTTTATTTAGTATTTTTAGATTCATAATCTTCCATTGCATAATCTTTATGATTCTTTTTCTTTTCCTGTTCTAACTTCTTACCTAATTCACCTTGTTTTCCCTTCTTTTTCTGTTCATTTAATCTCTTTTCAGCAGCAAGTGCTGCCATTTCCCTTGCACTATTTCCAGTATTACTCGATGGTTTCAACGCAGAATCTGTTGTTTTTGTTGATAGTACTGATACTGGTATTGATTGTGGTGCAGTTGGTTGGGAATCATTATTTAATGGTTTTGGTTTCACTGAAATTGTTGATTTTGATTGTTCTTCATCCTTAGTTCCTAACCTGCGAGTCTCCGTCTTGATGCCTGATCCCGTAGTTGCTGGTGCAGATGTATGTGTTTGTGCTTGTGTCTGTATCTGTGTTTGTGACTGTTTTGAAGGTAATTTAGTCGTGGTGGTGGTATTAATCCTATTAGAAGTTCGTTTAGGAGGAGCTTGTGTGGATTCTTTTGATCCGCAGATACCCATTTTGCAATTGATACGTTCTTTCTAGCTATGTACCTCTAAAAAGGTGATTACAATGTCTGATTAACAAGATGTATTTGTTATTATTTGTTTTAAAGGGAGTATTCACAACAATTGGCGTTTGTTATGATAGTTAAACAATGCATGATAATATCGATCTAATAGATGTTAGATATTAGATATTAAATCTTATTGGCATTCGCGATACCAATATTAAACCTAATCCAATACATTTCAGATAATACATTGCGAATAAATCGACTTTAAACTAGAATTGGTACAAAAACTATAATATACTTAAAAGACAAACAAACAAATGGGTAAACAAAAAAAAATATAAACAATTATGAATTGTGCATGTTCCCTCCGTATGGGTTCATACCATTCATCCCAGACATACTACCAATATCGTTCAGGTTCATACTCATGCCAGACATTGAATTAATATTCATACTATTCATACCCATATTCATGTTCATTCCAGACATATTCATTCCATTCATGCCTGAAATGTTCAAACCGGACATGTTGTTCAGATCATTATGTTGCATAGACAGTCTTGGTATATCCGGCAGTTCTGAAATGTTTGGTAAATTTGGTAAATTATTTAAACTTGGTAACTTATTATTTGTAGAATTAGATGAATTATGTAAATTATTTGGTTTTGAATCAGATGAAGAATTTGAACTATCAGTTGCATTCTTAATAGCATCCATAATCAAAGCTTCTTTATCTTCTTTACTTAAATCAGAATTTTCAATATCATGAGAATTGGAAGCCGCAGCATTTGCATTTTGAACTTGTCTAACCAATTCATTTAATAATAATGGATTTTTTCTAGGTCTTCCTCTTGGACGTTTAATTTTAGGTTCATTATCTAATTCTTCATCTGGATTCTTTCTAGGTCTACCACGCTTACGTTTGATAACATTACCATCATCATCATATAATGGTGGTAACTTTGGTCTTGAAGGTCTTAACTCAATAGGATATTTTCTTGGTCTACCTCTGCCACGTTTAGCACCATTAACTAATGGTATAGGAAGAGTAATTGTTGTTGATGATATTACATTTGATTCAGAATTCTTATTTGGTCTTCCTCTTTTCTTCTTTTCAACAACAATGGTTATAGTATCAGGAGAAGATGATGGGATTTCTGTCAAATGGGCATTTTTTGTTGGAACAAGTGTAGTTGTAGTGGTATTAATAATACTGTTACTAGAAATAATATTATTAGAATCATCATCAACATTATTATCATTATTATCATTATTATCATTATTAGTTGCTGTTGTAGCTGCTGTTGCTGTTGTTTCAGTTTCACCTTCTTGATCAGATAATTTCTTTGGTTCAACTTGTTCAACAACTGAAGATCTTTCAGGAGTAGATGTTGATTCTGTTGTTTTCGATTCTGTGAAATCCCCTTGTTTTGAAATAGCAACACCGATTATATTCAGATTTGGCTGTTGTAAAGAAGTATCAATATTATTTAAATCATTAGTATTAGAAGAAGGGGAAGTAATTGATTCAGCATCATCTAAATCCTTATTATGAGATTCATCTTCATCAACAATACCTGTCATTACTTCATTATCGTCATTTTCAATTACATCATGATCATCAATTTGATCACGATCACTTTCATTTTGACTCTGTTCAACCATAACTGACAACATTGAAAGTGAAGGATCCATTGCATCCGAATTATTAGTCATGTTGGTATTTTAAATTAAACTCGATATCTTCTTAAAAATAAGAAAATAAATAAGAAAATAAGAAAATAAATAAATAAGAAAATAAATAAGAAATTCAAATTAAATAAGAAAATTCAAATAAAAAGAGAAAATTCAAATAAAAAGAGAAAAAAAAGCAGCTTAAAAAAGCAGCTTAAAAATACAAAAAAAAACAAAAAACATAAAAACAGCACACAAAAATAACAAAAAAGAGAAAAAGAGAAAAGCAAAAAATCAAAAAAATCAGAAAATTAAAAAATTAAAAAATTAAAAAATTAAAAAATTAAAAAATTAAAAAAATTAAAAAGCGCAAAACGCCAATTAAATTTGGATTTGTTATTTGTGGCGCAGTATCAAACAGACAGACAGACAGTGGGGTAACATAGCACGTGACACACCCTCGGAGTCTTAAATACACCTCTTACTGTTATATGATACAAATATTGTGGAAATGAATTAGCTTAATTAGAGAATTAGTGATTTCTTACTCAAATATATACTATATATAAGGAGATAATAATAAGAAATATAAATATAAATAATAATAAGAAGTATAAATATAAACCATAAACTATAAAAATGTCATCAAAAGGCATTTGATAGTGATAAAAAACATAATTAATCGAATAGAAAAATGAAAACCAAAACATGAGAAACCCAATAACATGAAAAGAAACTTGTATATATGTAATAATAACATAATAAAATATAGCATATAAGTATGCATGTAAGTATGTATGTATGTATGTATTTATGCAAAAAAATTAAATGTAACCAGAAGTGGGAAATAAAAAGGATCCACTTAACCCAAATAATATATAGATGTGATTAAATATCCACACCACGATTGTTCCAATATTTGACAATGGCATTACATTTATTAAACCATTGTAATTCTTTTAAATTAACATCATCGATATTAACTCTTTGAAATTCATCAAAAACTTTCCTATAACGTTGATCTAATCCAATATCTAAATTCATATAAAGTTTAAAATTTTGTAAATTAAGGAAATGTTTACAACAAACTTTAAATAATTTAAAATAAAGATCAATTTTTTCACCATCTAAGAATTTTGAATGAATCGTTGCATCTCTAAATGCAAACCAATCTGCATTAGTTAAATGATTTGATCCTAATTGAATATTAGAATTAATTAATCTTTTAAATAAAACAAAAATTTCATCAATTGGTAATTCAACGCTACCACTTGCCTTTAAAACACATCTATGATAAACATTTGTCTTTGGAAAATTATACAAATCAGCAACTTTAACAATTGATTGGAAAACATTAACATTTTCCCATTTTTTAGATTTTGTAATTAAACAATTAAAGAATGGTTCATCCATTGATTTAATTTCAGAATAATTTTTTAATAATTTTTTTAATTCAATAGCTGCTTCATTATTAAAATTATCAAATTTTTCAAAGAAAATATCAAGATAAGCATCATTTAAAGATGATGAAATTGCAGTTGTTGATTTTTTATTATTTTCAAAATATTTCCAAGTTGAAACCCAAATTTGACTAACTTTATTAAAATCTTTAGTATTTTTCCATGTATTACTCATAAATTTTTTAACATAATTAATTTGAATTGGAGTTAAATAAGGCATTTGATTTTCAAATGAATCATTAAAGAAAATATTAGCAGTTTCAAAATCTTGACAATAACCAATAAATGATAAATGAGCCATTGTCATATAATTTTTAACTGCAACAGGTGGTGAAGAATTTTTATCTGAATAAAATTTTAAAACATCAGATGTGATTTCTTTAAAAATTTCTAATGCTTTTTCAGTTTTATTCTTTAATAAACAAGCTCTAATCATTGCAACTTGTAATTCACTATGAATTATATCATTTTCATTTTTTGATTTTTTAATAGTTTCATAAATTGACCAAATTTCCTGAAAATTAAATTCTTTATTTTCAACTAATAAAGTTAAAATTGATCCAAGTACAGATTCAGATGTAAATAAATCATATAATTTAGGATCTTTTTTACCTTTATTCCAAATAATAGCAGCTTCATCTATTAATCCCATATCTGTAAATGCTTTAAAAAGATTAGTCAAACCTCTTGAACTAATTTTAATATTATTGATATTTGCGTTTGTGATATTATTTGTTGTAAATGTTTTATTAAGAGAGAATAAAGGATTAGTAGCACTTGAAACTGCATTAGAAATATAATTTGAAGAAGATGATGATGATGATTCATCATTAACAATATCATTACTAATCTTAATGATTGAATTTTTTAAATATGCTTGAATTTGTTGTAATGGAGAGTTTAAATCTCTATCAATATTTTTCTTTAATTTTGATAATTCAAATCTATGCATTCTTAAACCATTTCTAAGTAAAGAGATTAATTCATCAATTCTTCTTTGATTTAATTCACCAGTAATTAATAAATCATCATATAAAGGCATAATCTTTTCAACAGAATCCCAGAATTGAGCAGTACCACCTGGAACATCACCAGTTTTAGGATCAAAAAATGAATTATGTGCTAAACATTCATCAAAAGCCATTAATTGTTTAAAATATGGTAAGTTATGTTTTGGAACATTTTTTGTTAATTTTTGAAAATCTGGTAATGCGGAAGATGCAGCTGAAGCAGCTGAAGTATTAGAAGTTTTTGCTGAAGATGTGGTATTAGAATTAGAATAACGATTTTGAGAAGTATGAAAATTTCTCTTTTGTTGATGGTTAGATCCTGTATTATTGTTGTTTCTGTGATTATTATTATTGTTGTTATTGTGATTATTTGATCTTGCTGATCCACCATTACTTTTTCTTCTTGGGGTATTAGAATTAGAAGAAAAGGATGGTTTCGATGGATTAGTTACTAAAGAAGGAGCAACAGATGGTAATGATGACGATGTTGTTGTTTTTGTTGTTGCTGAAGAAGAAAATGTTGGAGTGGCAATATTTGATGATCCAATATGTTCATTAGGTTGTTGGAAAACACTGTTGAAAGTGAGACAAGACTGTAGGGATATCTTCGAAGTATGAGAAGAAATATGAGGAACGTTTCTAATCATTGCAGCCGTTGTTGAGATAGTCAGTGGATGAATAGGCATGATGAAAGGATTTAATTTCGGTTTAGCAGGAAAAGTGTGAATAGTATATCTATTTCAGGGAGGGAAAGCTGTATATATATATATATACCAGAATAGCTAGGGTCGGATATATCAGTAACTGCTGAAAACTAACAGCAGATATCGGAATGACAGATAAGAGTGGTTGTTTTGGTACCTATACACAAGAAGATATCGGAGAAAGTGGCAATGATCAATAATCAGTAGTCTGAACAGACACTCTGTGGCAACGTTTTTCTGAGTTTTTCACTTTTGACACTCCAAAACGTCGAGGAAGCCTGAAATTTTCAGTTTTCCAGGCTTCCAGATTTCCCGCTTTTCTTTTCCCCCGCTATCTCCGCGTTGTGGATGTGGCTGGTGATGGGCAGGCAATATCCCGTAACTGGTGGTTGTGGCTGGTGATGGCTGATAGTAGACTTTTCTTTGACGGATCATCGTCTTTTCCATCTGGATTCTTGGTTTGATCTTGATAGTGATATTGATATTGATCTTGATCTTGATCTTACCCCCCTTCGTTTAACAACAAATGGCTCTGGCACCTCTTGATAGCACTCTCAGAGACCTTGTCGACTCTCATTCACAGTCATTAGTTGTCGATACTGCTTATCCACATGTCACTCTTACTTATGCACAGTCATTGGATGCCAAAATCGCTGCTGCTCCAGGGAAGCGAACTCTCATCTCCGGTCCTACAACTAAGACAATGACTCACTACATTAGATTCAAACATGATGCCATTCTTATTGGTATCAATACAGTCTTAATAGATAATCCAAGTTTAAGTTGTAAGTTTTCTAATAATGTTAGTCATTTTATTACACCAATTATAATCGATCCCAATTTTAAATTTTCTCAATGTAAACATTCAAAACAATTTATTTCAAATTACAAAAATAAAATTAATTCAAAGCCAATTTTTATAGTAAGTGATGAAACAAAAATTGATAGTACTGATGAATTTATTATTTTTAAATTACCAACTGTTAATGTTAATGATCATAAACAATTCAATTGGAATCTTCTCTTAAAATCACTTAAATCAAAATTTGAAATTAGCAGTATCATGATAGAAGGTGGTGCTACAATTATTAATGAATTACTTACTACAGAAAACTCCTCAACGAAGAATCCCATAGTAGATACCCTAATTGTCACTATTGGACCCGTGTTTTTAGGTGAACACGGTGTAGGTGTCAATCCAAATAACCAATTATCAATTCCAAATACCACAGTTTGGACTGACAATAAGGACATTGTTCTTTTTTCTCGATTCGGTAAGTAACCATTTTTTACGTTATTATTTTTAAAAAATAAATTAAATTTTCATGTTGCTGCTTACGTAAGGGCGTTGGCATTTATTCTTTATTTTTAATTATTAATGTAGTTTAGTTGATACTTTTTACTTAAATTATACATATACATAAACTATATCTCAATAGAATATGGTTCGAAACATTGTTGATATTCTCAATCTAAAGACAGATTCTGTATGACGCATATCTACCAGAAGTTTCAGATCTTCTGATGATTTTAACAACTTGACCTCTTTTTAATCCTAAATAACGTGCAACAGGATCTTCACTTTGAATTCTAGGTAACTGTGATTCTTTTAATCTATATCTTGTTAATAAATCTTTCTTTTCTTCAACACTAAGTCTAATATGCTTTGGAACTAATTCATGATGCGTAATATTAACAATAACATCAGATTCTTGAAAAATTTCGATTACAGCAGGCTCTGCAGCTGCAATCGCCTTAGTAGCACTTGGAGTTAAATTCTTTTGATAAATGAATAATCCAGTTGAAAAATTCTTATCTGTTATATGAGCACAAAAATTCTTCATAGTTTGAATACCAACTGATGGTTCATCACAAAATTCAACCCATAATGGTCCTAAATCTCCATATTTTTCAAGAGCTTCTTGACGTGGATTAGCTTGGAATGACATCAATTTTCTTTGTGGAGCACCCATAGAATCACAAATCTTTTCTCTAAATTGTTCTAATGACATTTCTAATTCTTCTTGTGAAATAAAATATCCTCTATCAGCAACCATTTCTTTGACAGTTCTGTATGCCCTCCATAGACGGGAAGTGGTTCTATCAACATCCTCCATTCTGTGTGTATGTATATATATGTATGTGTTTGGTCCTGGAAAGGCTGCTTTCTTCTACTTACCAAGATATCTAATGTTTGCAATCGTCATCAACATTACTCCTAAAAACATGTTCACAATCTCTCTCTTCAAATCTTGAAAAAGCAAAGAAAATTGAAAATTTTTTGCGTACACCGTACACTCATTTTTCCTAATTTTTCTATTTTCGCATTTTTTTGATTTTTTTTTTTTTAATCAACTGGGAACTTCATTTTGATACAATATACTACTAGATATGAACTTTAAATCAAGTTACTTGTATATAAATACTAGATCATTTGCAATAATTTTTCTTTTGAATTTATTTAAAGTTATTAGTTACGCATATTCTTAATTTCATTAGATTAATCAGAATTAAAAAAACCATTTATGTTTACATAACGTATAATATACAGAATTTTATAACTTTTACTTACTTTCGTACTTGATAAAACAGAGTAATATCTCCTCCTTGTTTCCAAATTCGAGCTTTGATTGTTCCAATAGTGTATTTTTCACCTAATATAGTATCTTTACATATCAATTCAATTGGTAGGTTACTTTGATCTTCAGATAATTTTCCCTTTATAAATTCAATAATACGTGAAACTCTCAGAGTACCAACCGCATTTAATTTCATTTCTGATTCATCGTTTAATTTCTTTAATCCAGAACCTTTAGCTGGAGATAATGTAAATCCTATTTTCATACTCATACTGGATGGAATAGGATACATATTTAAAATCAATCCTTTAGCAATCCATATTGGAATATTATCAATAATCTTTTTAATTTCTACGTCATCAACCATTTGTTGTACTAATTCATGTAGATAAATTGTATATGCAGGTCTAGTTTCTAATTGTGGAGTCTCTTCATTTATAACAACTAAAGTAGACATATCTTTTTCAATATTATCATCTAATATATAATTAAATATAGGAATTTCATCATCATTTCTATCATCAACACCTTCTTCATATGATTTTACTAAACCAACAGATTCGGGATTTGATTCAATAAATTTAAGTAATTGGGGAGTATCATCAATATGATTAATTCTTTCAATAATTAAATCAACTTTACTTTTCACACCAGATACAGCAGAATTTCCATTTCTTGAATTAGCTACATTTGATGGAGGTGGTGTACTCTCTTTCTTTGAATCTTTTGTTTTCAAACGACCAAATAAACCTCTTTTACCTTTATCTCCTGATGAAGCTGATAAAGTTGGAGTCGATGGTCGTGAATGAACATTAGGTTTAGGAATTGGAACAGGAGATATAGGAACATTTGAATTATGCTCATTAACTGCTGTAATTGAATTATTCTTTTCCTTTGACTTTGATTCTGATGAAATTTGCTTATAACTTGAATAATTTTTAACATGCTTGAAAAAAATTGTTTCAAGTATATTTCCAAAAAATGATTTTACAACAATTTTACCTAAATCAACACGTAAATTCTTTATAACTGAACTTTGATTATTTAAATCGTGATAATAATCAAAGAAATCATCAGTATAAATTTCACATGCAATAAAATTATTTTCCTTTAATGTAATAAATAATTGACCTGATTTAACTTGAACTGAACACCAAGTTGGTAAAGTTTCTTGAGTTTGAAATTTTTCACAAACTGCATCAAATCTATCAGACATATTAAGTTCATCTTCATTAACATCATTTAATAAATCACTTACAGTTGTATTATTTGATGAATTGATTTTCTTTTCAACACTTTCAATACTATTAATAGATAAATGATTATCAACTCGTTGAATCAATTTGCATTTTAAAATATCAAATATGTAAACGCAACCACTTTGATCCATTGCAGCAACATGTCTTCTATTATTAAGAATTTTACATTTAATTAATCCACTACTACCTGAAATCTTAGAAATAGGCTTTATATTATATGGTAATAATAAAACATCTTCATCATTAATATATTGATAATTAATTTCCATTTTTCTAGATATTTTTAAATTATTTTCTTGATTTAAAAATGGATTATCAATAACATTATTATCAGATTTGAAAGGATCTAAAGATTCAACATCACTTTCTAAATTATTAAAATAATCGTTAGTAAATAAGTACTGAATATTCACATTACCCATTAATTCAACAAAACAAGTAGCATAGTCATAATCATCATCAACATCATCATCATCATCATAAACGTTTGCATGTTCATTCTCAGTTTTAGTTTCTTTCAAATTTAATTCATTGGTCATATTAACTAAATCATTATTAATAACAGGTGAATCTGATAATCCACTATTTCCAACTAAAATTTTATCTAAACCATTTGAATTTGAAAAAATTGCATTATCAATATGTTCTAAATCATCACTACTTAATTGACTAACTAAATCTTCAGTATCATTAATACTATCATTAGATTTTATTATTTCTGTTTGTTCTGAAGGATTTTTCTTAATTTGAAATGATTGTTGAAATGTAGCTGTACTTGTACTTGATGGAGTCACTACAGCAGGATCTGCACCTCCATTATTATATAAACTTGCTAATTTCTTATTAAAAATAAGACCTTGATGAATTACTAATTTACTAGTTTGTGGAATTGACCAACTTGAAATAAAATTAGTATTTGAATTATGAATACTTGATGCTGTTGCTGTCCAAACTGTACCAAGTTCATCTGTTTCAATAATATCATTTATACCAGATAAAGTAGATGTAAAATCACTTATACTTGAATTTTCTGATGTTGTATTTGAATAATTAATATTAGCAACAACTGTTGATATTCCTAAAGATTCATTTACTTTATAATTAAAATAACCTCCAACATTTGAAGAGCTTAGATCAGAAGCTCTTAAATCAGTTTTTAATAATAATCCAGATTTGTCAGCAGAATAAAAGATTGAAAAATCGTTTAAATAATCTGGAGAATTTAATGACCAAACTGGAGAATTATGCATTTCAAAATTTCTAATTATTCTAGTAGTTCTTAAATCCCATAATTTAATTGAAGTATCTGAAGATCCTGATAAAAAAGAATTATCTTTTAATATTAGAGATCTTACGTTATCAGTATGACCTAAAAATGATTTAGCTGGCCTTGACATATCTCTACGATCAAATAAATTAACAATATTTGAAGGACCTGAACAAATGATAAAATTATTATTTACATCCAATGAATATATTGAATTATTAAAATCTTTAAATTTATATGATGAAATTGTTTCACCTTTAGTTATATCCCAAATTTTAACAATTTTATCTAAACCGGCAGATACTAATTGATTACTAAAAGATTTTGTATATCCAATTTTTTTAATATAATCATCATGATATCCTAAAGTAGATTTAGTTCCATTATTATAATTCCAAAGTTTAATTGATAAATCATTAGAACAAGAAACAATTGTTTCATTATCATTTAATAAACACATATCATTAATCCAACCAAAGTGATGTAAATAAGAATTATTATAATAATATGGTGAAGATGTTGATTTTGGAATAGATACTGAAGATATTCCATTCTGTATACTAGATTGTAAAGTAGATAGTTCGTTATCATTATCTAAATTTTGAAAAATATGATTTCTTATTTCCGTATTTGATTTTAAATTATCATAAGTATCACTATTATCATTATTATCATTATCATTATTATTATTCATTTCATTTGAATCAAATTTCCAAATTGAAATTTGACCATCTCTACCACCCGATATAAGAGATTTATCAGTCTTATTATATAATAATGAATTGACACCTATTGAATGATGACCTTTCATGTGATTTTCATTTGATGTGTTTAAGATATAAGTTAGCGACTTTTTCTTTGCAGGTTGTGAAGATAAATTGGTATTTGATGATTTGGTATTATTTACAGAACTAGTTGAAGAATTAGTTAAATTTCCACTTGCATTCAGTGAAAAGGTAGATTTAAAAAAGGACATCTTATATATTTAATGAAGAATTGAAACTTCGAATATCTTCTTTATAGTAATATTTTCTGTGGTTTTCAAATTACAAAGGAAAAGTAAAAAAAAGGTAAGTTTCAATATCCAATGTATGATATCTGCAAGAACGAATTGGGTCAATCACTGTTATCTTTGTTATCTCTGTTCACAATCAACAGAACAACCCACTGTTTAGCCAAGTGCCCAGTAGTATCAGTATTGCACGCGTTTGATATCTGTGGCACCATTTCTAGTTACTATAGTCTATAATCGTCGCGTCGATTGCATTACAAATATCAAATATCAAACATAGATCTCTTCTAATCTAATAGGGTGAAAGCAATCACCAATATGATACAATTATTCTTTAGAAAATATATATATGTGCGTAAGTTTTCTATTCCCTTTCATAGTAAGTTTCCCACTTATCCTAAGTTGGAATGAAAGTATTTCCCATTTCCAAAATTAAATTTGGATTTAAACTCACCATCTTTCATTGGAGTGCTTTTAAATTCAAATTTTTCAAAATTTAAAGACTCAGTTGTGAAAGTTTGATCTTTTTTCTCTCTTGAAGACTGAGTTGAACTTTGTGGATTTTCTGTATTTTTAGTATTACTACTAGAATTACTATTATTATTATTATTATTATTATTATTATTATTACTAGTTGATGATTCTTTCATATTATCAAATGCACCATTAAAAGGTTTAGTTTTAAAATTAAACTTTGGTGTTGCAGTTCTTCTTGTGCCAAATTTAAGTTTTTCATCAACTCCTGCTGGTTTAAATTCAAATACGTTTTGAATTTTTGTTGATTTCTCTTTCTTTTCAAATTGTTCAATTCTTAACTTGATATCAAATTCTAAATTTTTTAATTTTAAATCTCTCTCAATAAGGGATTTCTCTGCTTGAATCAATTCAATATCTTTAGTTCTTAAATGTGATTCAATTTGAGATAAATGTAATTCTTTTTGCATTAGCTGAGTTTCCTTTTGCATTAAAACGCTCTTTATAAATTAACATTGAATCTTTCTCTCTTAATTGTGATTCAATTTTATCAAGCTCTTCGAGCCTTTCATGATTTTTAAAATCTTCTGTTGTAGTTTTCATTATTTAATTAATGTAATGTTTTTAGTTCTTAGTTTATCTAAAAATATATTGCGATATTGATTTACAAAATAGTGCAATTACATGTACATATAGAAAAGTTAACAAATACAGCAATAGCGCGTGCAACTTTTGAACGGATTTATGCTCAATAATTGTTATTATTGTTAATATCAACATAGATGTTAAATGTTATAAATAACATAAAATATTATTACTAATAATATATTATTATTATTATTTCTATTGTGTAAAAAATATGCTTTTCCTTTTGGTACGATCTCCAAAAGCATGTGCAGCGATAAGCAAACTGTCCCAATCTTCAGCATTATCAAGAAGTGTGTTTAGTGTAATATTTTTTGATTGAGAATTATTTGACTGATCATTATCAATAATATTCTTACGCATATCTAATTTTATTGCTAAGATTGCTTCAGTTACATATGGTCTCTTCTTTGCTTCAGTTATCCAAGATCCATAATGAGTTGCTAAATTATCATGTGTACTTTTAAAATCTAAAAGATATTTTGATTGCATCTTATAAAGATCAGCAAAATTATAATTTGAAAAAATATGAGTTACTAATTGATCATAATGAATAGTTTTAGTATTCTTAGTAATTAATTCTGAAGATATACAATTTATTAATATTATTTCACCCCAACAATAATAACCAACTTTATATTTAAGTAAAATTTTTTGAATATTAATTAATAATGAAACTACTAAATAAGGTTTAAAATTTTTAATTGAATATGCTTTAATTTCAGAGCATGCCTTTTCAAAATTTTCTCCTTCATTAGAATTTAAAATATTGGGATATTCTTGTAAAATTCTCTCAAATGTAAAAATTTCACTAGATAAATATTTGCAAATTAAACTATATGTTTCAGAATCTTTTAAAATTACTTTATTAAAATCAAAAAGATTAATAAAAAATAATCTAATTGTATCATATTTATCAGGAATAATTGAAAATGGAACCTGTATACCTATTTTCTTTTTATAATTTTGATCATTTAATATATAATCTTTTCTATAAATATCTAACAAATTGTCATCAGAAATTTCATCTTCGTTTAAAATGTTATCTCTTAAATCAATTGTTTTATCTTGAATATGTGAGATTGCTAGTTTAGATTCTAAAAGTGACATTTCATTTTTTTCTTGATTTAATCTTTCTTCAGAATCAATAAATTTTTCATTTTTTTCTTTAAGTTTATATTGTAGTTCTTGTTCATGAAGTAAAGAATATTTTTCATCTAATTGTTTCTCTTTATTCAACAAATGAATATCTTTGTTTAATAAGAAATCGTCCTTTTTAGATAAATGAGTCTTTAATTTTCTTAATGTCTCATATTGATTATCTAGCTTAATTTTCTTTTCATCATTAGAAGCATTAAAAGCAGCACAAATTTTGTCTAAAAGATCAGCATCTTCAGCAGAAAGATGTGATTTCAGTTTATCCACCAGTTTCTGAGTGGACATGCCTATCTGGTTAGTACCTATATGTATCGATTAATGTCAACTGTACTAATCCAATCCAATCCAATCCAATCTAATCCAATCCAATCTGATGTTGATCTTACTCTTCGACGGCTGACGTAAGCAGCCATGGTGGTCCCTGGTCCCATCCTCGCTGTCGCCTTCCCTCGCGGTCACCTTCCCTCCGCAGCCACAGGCCCAACCGCACCCAAACCCGCTTCCTACTCCGGGATCGTCCTGCTTCTTGCTGTAATCATTAATGGTGCTCTATGCACAGGAAATGGCGATACTTCAACCATAGCTGACACTTTTCACACATTTATCACCATCCGAGGACTACTTTATTTATTCTGGTGGTGAAGATGATGAAGATGATGTTTATTTAAATACCAGACATGTCCTAAATGTGAGAGCAAGATGTTTAGATTTTTTCTTTCATTGATTATATATATATGTATTTTATTTTTTCTTTCTACTTTACAATTAGATAATAACACTAAATAAAAATACTAAATAATGTCTCCAGCACCAGTTCCTGAATTTAACCTTTCATCTGAAAAGGCTACTAAATATGAAGATGAATATGCAGCTCATAATTATCATCCATTACCAGTTGTATTTCATAAAGCTAAAGGTGCACATGTTTGGGATCCTGAAGGAAATGAATATTTAGATTTTTTATCAGCTTATTCAGCTGTTAATCAAGGTCATTGTCATCCAAGAATTATTAATGCATTAATTGAACAAGCTCAATTATTAACTTTATCATCAAGAGCTTTCTCTTGTGATATTTTTGGTTCATATGCAAAATATATAACTGAATTTTTTAATTATGAAAATGTTTTACCAATGAATACAGGTGCTGAAGCTGTTGAAACTGCATTAAAAATTGCAAGAAGATGGGGTTATGTTAAAAAAGGTATTAAACCAGATGAAGCAATTATTTTATCATGTGAAGATAATTTTCATGGTAGATCAATTGCAATTGTTTCAATGTCAACTGATCCTGATGCTAAAACAAATTTTGGTCCATATTTGAAAAATGTTGGTCCAATTATACCAGGTACAAATAATAAAGTTTTGAGATATGGTAAAATTGAAGATGTTGAATTAGCATTCAAAAATGCTGGTGATAAAATCGCAGCAATTTTAATTGAACCAATTCAAGGTGAAGCTGGTATTGTTGTACCACCAATGGATTATTTTGAAAAAGTTAAAGCATTATGTAAAGCTTATAATGTTTTATTAATTGCTGATGAAATTCAAACTGGTATTGCTAGAACTGGTAAATTATTATGTTGGGAACATTATTTATCAAAAGATAATAAACCTGATATGGTTTTATTAGGTAAAGCAATTTCTGGTGGTGTTTTACCAGTTTCTGCAGTTTTATCATCAAAAGAAATTATGTCAGTTTTAGAACCTGGATCTCATGGTTCAACTTATGGTGGTAATGCATTAGCTTCAAGAGTTGCAATTGAAGCTTTACAAGTTGTTAAAGATGAAAAATTAGTTGAAAGATCTCACGATTATGGTAAATTCTTTCAAGATGAATTAAAAAAATTAGCTAGTGAATCAAATGGTATAATTAAAGAAGTTAGAGGTTTGGGTTTATTATGTGCAATTGTTGTTGATAATACAAAAACTAATGGTAAATCTGCTTGGGATTTATGTTTATTAATGAAAAAGCATGGTGTTTTAGCTAAACCAACTCATGAACATATTATTAGATTAGCTCCACCTTTAGTAATATCTAAAGAAGATTTACTTAAGGGTGTTGATTCAATTAGACAAGCTTTAATTGAATTACCACATGTTGAAGCAACTAAACACTAAACAATTTGATTTTTAATTGTTTTATACTTAATTTACTTATACATAATATATACAATATAATTTATAAAGCTTTTATTTTACGTTAATTTTAATAACCATATATTTTTTTATTATATTTAAGTAAAAAAAAAAACTAAGATATATATAAATATAAAAAGAATAGAATCCCAAAGAAATAAAATAGAGTGAAACAATTTTAAAAACTATATCCACATACAGTTTTCTCCTATATAAATTAATTTAAATAACCATCAAATAATCTTTAAATTAATAAATAAAGATTACTTGTCTTAAACCAAAATTTTCAAAACCATATTTTCCATCATCATAATCTGTATTAAAAGAAAAGAAGAAAACACTAATAGTGAAGAAAACCGCATGTTATCATCATTAGATACAGTTTTAATCAATATTAAAATAATAGATCATTATAATCATAATCGTCATCAACGATATCAACATGATCTATTAGGTTATGAATGTTAGTTATACGTCTATTCAATTGGTCAATAGTATAATGTAAAGAAATTAACTCACCTTTATCTTTGCCTTGATAAATCGAATTAGGTTGTTGTTTTGAAATTGCATTAGTAAGTAAAATTGGTAATACAACACCACCCATAAAGCCAATAGCCATAGTTGGTGCTGAAATTGTTGCTGGTTTTGTTAAGCTGTGTCTTAGAATGTCAAATAGCATTTCGAAGTTGTAGTTGTGTTAGTAATTGTGGATGTTAAAGGAAATGTTTACTGACTACACTGTCCATCATCGTACTGATGTGCCAGGAGAGACATTTGCTTCCTTTTATAGACCAACTGCCGATTGGCCCACCACACGTCCCATACTATCTCCCCACAAATACTCCGCACTCCACTCCGAGATTACTTGACGTATCACTGCTATTTATTCATCAGCTCTTCTTACGGTTGCTCTTTACCTTGCCCTTGTTGGTCAGTTCAATTTCATCCCGGTTGCTGATGCTGGTGCTTCCATTATCATTATCATGTTCATCATCTTGATCATCATCATGATCATCATCATGATCATCATCATTTGTTGGGGATTTGTTCCTTGCATCATCAATAATAATGTACAATGACCCAGCAATGCCGCCAAACATTAATACTGTATATACAAACCTTTTAGTATGATGCATCATTAATAAAATCATAAAATCTATATACTTAAATGATGTTTCTTCATTATCTTTAATTTTCACAATTTCATTACTAATTGAAAGTTCAATTGCAAATGAAAGTGTAAGTTTAATATGTTGTAACATGTGATCGAAATTAATTTTATCAATAGTATCTTTATCTGAATGAATAAATGGATTACTTAATTCAACTTTACTTTCTAATACATAAATACTTGGATATCCAAACATTAAAGCACTAATATGATCAGAACAAATTTTACCACATTTTGTTTCAAAATATGGTATATCACAATAATTTTCAATTATATTTTTCGTAAATTTCATTAAATTATTTGATTTATAATCATTTATAATACCAAAATGTTCACTCAATCCTTCATCAATTGATTTATTGATAAATCCAGTCATATCTTGTTGTAACATTGCAATTATTTCTTTATTTTTAAATCTATATGATTGAAAAATTTGAATTGATCCAAATGATCCAATTTCTTCAGCTGAATAAAAATGAAATTCTAATGAATTTATAATATTTAATTTATTATTATTAATTAATTTAATTAAATTTTCAATAGTTTGTATAATTGTAACAATACCTGAAAGGTTATCATCAACACCTGGTGCTTTACCGTTCATTTTAAAATTAATTGAATCAATATGACAACCAATTACAATTGTTTTTGAATTATTATTACTATTATTATCATCATTGGAAATATCACTATTAATTTTAAAAATTATACTAGGTTGATTCCATTCATGATTAAAAATTTCAATTTGAAATTTTTCTGAATTTTTACTATTTTTAATTAAATTTTTCAAATATTGAATAAAATAATTTGCTGAAATTAATCCATTGTTCGATTTATAATATCTATCTTCTGGTAAATTTAAAATAAATAATTTTAATTGATTTTGAATTTCAATTTTACTTAATGATGATAAAATAGGATTTACAAGTTCATTATGAAATGTAGTTGGGTATTTATATGTATCTAATTGAATTGAATTTAGTAATTGTGAATATTGTGATGTATAAATCATAATAAAAAATGTCACTGTAAAAAATATCAATGATAAAATTGATTTTGATATTCCTAGCATCTTTGTTGAATATATAGTACTTGTTTAATCACTTGTTTAATCACTTGTTTAATCATATAATCTAAAGAACTTTATTAACAGCATGAATTATGTTGGAAATGTTAAGGAATTTTGAATTTTAAACATTTCTACAATCTTTTAAGCGACAATTTAGACGCACGTGACTCTGATTTTTCAATCATTATCATTTTATGTTTCTTACAAAGCTTTCATTATTATTTTGTATTATACGGGGTTGGGTTAACTAATTAAACAAGTATATTTATATATGTGTGTATGTATGTGTTTGTGTGTTTGTGTGTTTGATTGTGATTGTAAAATCAAGGCAATGATAATCTCAGAAAATAACATCACCTTCAGTTTCATTTACTAAATCAGTATTATCATCATCATTTGCTTTAGTGTTTACTTCAGATTCTTCCTCCTTTACTACTTCATCTTTAACAACTAATTTTTCAACATCATCAATTTCATGTTTTTCTAATTCATTTAATCTATCTTGTTCTTCTTTTAATTTTTTGGCTGCCATTAAAGCATCAGCTGCAGCAGTTGCAATTTGTTTCTTTTCTTGAACTTTCTTTAATCTATAAAATTCTTCTCTATCTAATTCATCTAATTCAGAATTAATATAAGATATAGTATTTTCTGTTCTTGGAATGATGACATGTTCAATTGCATTAACTCTTCTATTTGTAACTTTAATAACATCATCTAAAATTACAAATGCAGTTTGTAATGATGCTAAATCAACTAATGTTTCAACAGATTTACTATAAACTTCTCTTGCTTTTTGAATTTGTTGACCACCTCTACCTAAACCAGTCATTTTAAAATCATTAATTGATTCATTAATATCAGCTTCAAATTGTGGTAAATAAACACCAGAAACATTTTCTTGTCTTGATTTAACTTTAAATCTTGCATTATTACTAATACTTTCTTGAACTTGAAATCCAATATTACCACCAGTTGCATATGAAACTTCAGCTAATGAAAATGCAGCTGTTTGCATTACACGACCCATTTTTCTTTTTGCATCATCAATTCTTTTTGTTATATCTCTAAATCTTTTCGTTAATGCTTCAGATTTCCTTTTTAATAATGAATGTCCAGTTTGTGCACCCTTTAATTTACCCTTCATAACACCAAGTGTCATACGTGTTGGAAACACTTGCTCTCTATATTGATAATCAATTAAAATTAAAAAATGCATTTTTTGTTAGTATACATTACTTTATAATTTAACTTGAAATTATTGTATATTATTATTAAAGATAATAAAATATATGAATAATTGCTTTTAAATAAAATCTTTTCTTTTTTTTTCAATATACATACCTGTTACCTGCTCCGGACATCTTATTTGAAGTTAATTTGTGTTGCTTCTATGAATCAATCTCATAAAAAGATCAGAAATGGTAATATACTTATATACAGATAACTCCAGAGATAGAGAAGCAGCCACTTTAGTTGTCTATTATAAGTGAAGAGAAGTGAAGGAGTGTTAAGTTGGAATTGCGCGGTGTTCGGGTGTTTGGCGTGTGGCGTCGATCGACGCACATCATAATAAAAATTATTTAATCATGATTTTGTCAACTAATCAACATGATTATTGATTATATTTACTTATAAAGATTATATACATATTATATTAAAAAAGGAATTAAGAGGATAAAATAATCTTAAATCAAATAAAAATATGGAAGAAATAAATCCTATTTTAGAATTTATTGGTGAATCAGATATACCATTTGAGATTCAATTTATTAAAGATTCCAAAAATGAAGAAATTTGGAATCAATATTTAAATCATAAACAACAAGAATATGATCAACAAATTGAAGAAACTAAAATTGAATATTATCTAAAAAATATTTTAATTATTTTATTTAGAAGATTTAAACAATTTCCTAAAAATTATGAATATTGGAATAAATTTATTGATTTTTATATTGAAAATTTTAATTCAAAAAATGAAATTAATAATATAACTAAAATATTTTTAAATTTAATTGATGAATTTGGATTAAATATTTCATTTTGGATTAAATTTTTAAAATTTTTAATTAAATTTGAATTTGAAAATTTATTAGATTCTGAATTTATATTAACATTATTTAATATTGCATTATTAAAATTAAAACCAAAAGATCATTATTTATTATGGAATTTAATTTTTAATGATTTTTTAAAAAATAATTCTAAAATTTCATTAAATTTAAAATTTGAATTATATTCAAGCTTTTTCATTTATTTAAAAAATATTAATAAATTTAATATTAATATTGAATTTGATAAAATACCAAATTTTGATGAAATATTTTCAATATTAATTGAAAATATGAATAATTTAGAACAAATAAATCAATTTGATTTAATATTTAATGAATTAATAAATCCAAAGTATTTATTAAAATTATCAGATTCAGAATTAGAATTATTTAGAAGATATATGGATAAATTAATTAAATTATCAAATAATGGGAATAAAATTGATTTAATTAAACTTAAAGATAAAATTAATAAATTATTTTTAATTATAATTAAAAAATTTCCAGATCAATTAAGTATATTTGTAATTAAATATGCCAAATATTTTATTCAAATTAATCAATTTGATGAATCAATTAATTTATTAGAAAATTATCTTAATAAAAGTTTAACAATTAAAGATTTTACATTAATTTTTGATTCATTAACTGAAATTTTAGAAGATCAAATAAATAAATTATCAGAATTTAATAATAATATTGAAGAGAATAAAATTTCTAAATATCTTGATAAATTAGAATTATTATTAAAAGATAGAATGATACTTTTAAATGATGTAAAATTACGTCAAAATTTAAATAATCCAAGTATTTGGATAGAAAGAATTGAAATTTTAAAGAATGATAATAATGATAATAATGATAATAAAGATAATAATTCATCAATAAATAAAATTTTAGATTGTTATTCAAAAGCTGTTTTAACAATTGATATTAAAAAGGTACCAAAAGATGAGAATTTATTATTACCAGAAATATGGTGTAATTATGCAAAAGAATATTTTAAAAATGGAGATATTAAAACTTGTAGAACGATATTTGAAACATCAACTAAAGTACCATGGATTGAAATTGAACAATTAGAATTTATTTGGATTAATTGGATTAAATTTGAAATTAATTTAAATGAAATTGAACATGCAACATTAATTTGTTCAAAAGCAATTAGTATACCAAAACAAATTTTTAATGGTAAAATTAATATTGATGATGAAAATTTAAGTGTTCAAATGAAATTATTTAAAAGTATTAAATTATGGAGTTTATACCTTGATTTAATTGAAAATACTAAAAATTTTGAAGAAATTTGTAAAGCATATGAAGATTCAATTGAATTAAAAATTATTAATGGAGTTTTAATTGTTAATTATTGTTTATATCTTGAAGAATCAGGATATATTGAAAAAAGTTTTAGTATATTTGAACGTGGATTAGAAATGTTTAATGGTGAATCAAAATCAATTCTTTATTGTATTTATTTAAATAAAATTTTAAAATATTGGGAAAAATTAAATTGGAATATTGAACGTGTTAGAGAAATATTTGAAAATGGATTAGAAATGAATTACAATAATAATTTAAAACAAATATATATATTATATTCTGAATGGGAAAATAAATATGGATCAAAAATTAGAAGTTGTAAAATTTTAAGAGAAGGTATTGATAAAATGAATAAACAAAAAGATAAATTATTATTATATAAAATTTTAATAATTGATATAATTGAAAATAAAGGATTAGAATGGGTTGTTGAAATTTTTCAAGAAGCAATTGAGAATATATCTGTTCAAATACCAGGATATATTAATGAATTAGTTTGTGGATTTGTTGAAGTTGAAATTGAATTAGGTAATATTAATAAAAGTCGTAAAATTTTACAATATTGTGCTGAAAATATTATGGAATTTGGGAAATCTAATGAAGATAAAATTTCAATTTGGGAATTATTTAAAGCATTTGAATTAGAAAATGGTAATGAAACTACATATAAAGAAATGTTAAGATTGAAAAGATATTTAGAAAATGTTTATGGAAAGATTCAAATTAATTCTGATATTAAATTAGTTGAAGAAACAGAGAGTAAGAATGCTAAAGTTAGAAAAGAGCTACAAGATCGGATTGGATTTGTTGCTTCTAGTAGTGGACCCAAGACCACCACCTTTTCGATGCAAGCAGAGGCTCCTGGTGGTGAAGAAGACGTTGTCGAAAGGAATGAGGATGCCATTGACCTTGACATGGACATGGAAGTAGAAGACGTGTAACGTTTGGGTGGAAGACTCGGAAGCCGTGCTGTCCGCTGTCTGCGGGTGAAAGAAAAGCTGCGGGACGTGGGTGAGTGGTGAGTGGTGAGTGGGAGCTGGTGAAGTCGATGTTGGCTTCTCCGCTTTCTGCTTTCTCGGTGTTGCTCTTCCACTGGCTGCAGTTGTTTATAAAGACAGCTTTCCCATTCATCGTCCATTCATCTGTAATAGATATATATATAGATAGATAGATAGATAGATAGATAATAGATGATCACTATACAACATGTCTGCAATTAAGACAATAGCAAATTCAGCTTTAGCTGGTATAAGTATAAGATCTCCATATATCAAAAGATTCACCTACCAATCAGTACGAACAAATTCAACGCTTAAAACTTCTCCTTCGTCTCCTGCTCCTGTATCATCCTCATCACAAGAAAAAACACAATATTCTCCATTGGAATTATATGATAAAAGAGTTCAAAATGGACGTTTAAATAATGATGAATTTCAAAGAGGAATATTAACAAGTTTAGAATACTTATATGAAGAATTAGTTAATTATAAACCACCAAAAGTTAAACAACCAGATATAACTAAATCAAGATCATCAACAACAACAACAAATGAATCAATTTTTAAATTACCAAATTTCATTTCAAAAATTTTTAATAAAATTGAAGAAAAATCAGGTTTAGAAAAAGAATTTGAATCAAAAATTCCACATGGTATTTATCTGTATGGAGATGTTGGTTGTGGTAAAACAATGTTAATGGATTTATTCTATGATACAATTCCGCCACATTTAACTAAAAGGAGACTTCATTTTCATCAATTTATGCAAAATATTCATAAAAGAGCTCATCAATTAAAAATTCAACATGGTCATAGAGAAGATATTGATGTAATGCCATATTTAGCATGGGAATTATCAGAAACTGCAACTGTTTTATGTTTTGATGAATTTCAAGTTACAGATGTTGCAGATGCAATGTTATTACGTAGATTATTAAATCTTGTTTTAAGGAAAGATCATGGATTAGTATTATTTGCAACATCAAATAGAGCACCTGATGATTTATATATTAATGGAATTCAAAGAGAATCTTTTATTCCATGTATTCAATTAATTAAAAATGTAACTCATGTTATTTATTTAAATTCACCAACAGATTATCGTAAAATTCCAAGACCAATTTCATCAGCATTTTATTTCCCAAAACCAGGAATTTCATATTTATCAAAAACTTGTAAAAAAGAAAGGGAAGATCATATTAATTTATGGTATAAATTTTTTAGTCAAGATCATGAAATTGAAAAAAATATTTCATTAAAAGTTTGGGGTAGAAATTTAATTGTACCAAAATGTTCACCACCATATGTTGCACAATTCACATTTGAAGAATTATGTGGTGAACCATTAGCAGCTGGTGATTATTTAACCTTAGCAACAAGTTTTGAATCAATTATTGTAACTGATATACCATATTTAACAATTGATCAACGTGATCAAGTTCGTAGATTCATTACATTTCTTGATGCAATTTATGATAATCATTCAAGAATTGCAGTTACAGCTGCAGCTCCATTTCAAGATATTTTTGTTGAACCTGAAAATATTGGATCAAGTGTTTTTGCATTAGCAAATAAAACTGATGAAGAAATTGATTATAAAATGGATAATGATTCACTGGTTACACAACATGGATTTGATAAAAAAATTGCTAAAAAGGCATTTATGTTTGCACATTTAGATGAAGAAAGATTTGCATTTGCAAGGGCATTAAGTAGATTGACTCAAATGAGTACACAAAATTGGATTGATGATTTTAAACCTAGAACTAAAAGTTAATTAACTTATTCAACGATTTCATTTCTTTTTAATGTCTTATTTTAATTTTAACTTTAATTTTAACTTATTCCATTTATATAAATTTATATTACACATTATAATTTAGAACTTGTAAAAATATACTTAGTTGATTACTTGTAATGAGAATAGCATTACCCCATCAATAAAATTCAAAAAATGCAGATAAGATTTTAAATAAGATTGCGAAATTAGCAAATAGCAAATAGTGTGGTATTTTTTATTTTGTCATTTTTTGAATCAAGTAATAAGAATTAACAAGTGACCGATCTTCTGGCCTACACACACTATTTAATGTTTACTTTTTTTACAAAGTACTTAGAACTTAGAAGTTAGAGCTCATAACTTAGATGAAAGATAAAACACCGATTTTACTGGTTGATATTTAAATATGATGAAGAAAATAACTAACATGTATATACATAAAGCATATATATAGAGTACTAGGCTGTGTCCTAACATGGTATGTTTAGCGAGACTTTCTGAATTAAAAAAAAATTAGCCGAAATTGGAAAAATGGGAAAATGAGTTCTTCCAATTTTTTTCAGTGGCTTTTTTGTGAGTTTTTAAATCAAGATCGATTATTGAGATTATTGAAATTAATAAGATTAACGTGACTAACGTGATTCGTTGCAGGCAATTTATGTTTTTACCGCACTCCGCTTCTCTGCTGATTTCCAAACTTCCGCATTTGGATAAGCCTGGTTTCCATTGCATAAAAGATCCACATCTGGGCTTGAGACTGTGTGGATCTTTTCTGTTTTCTGTTTTCTGTTTTCTGTAAAACTTGTAGAACTTTTGCGGAGGTCATACAAATAAGCTTATTAAATGTAAATCGCAAATTAATTTTATTCCAATTTATTGCTATAAGCTGTGTTAACCATGAAAAGATCACTTTCCTAGTCTATGAACAAAGCAACAAAGCGAATCTAATGAATTGAATTAATGCTTTTAATTATCAATAGAATTAGTGATCTATATCATAGATCCAGTTTTCTACACTTCTATCTTCTATCGCAGATTGAAAATGTTCGCGAGGTAATTATTCTAGATCTTTAACAATCTATAAATTTATATAAATTTATTATTCATTTTCCTTAGTTATTGTAATTAGTTAGGTGTTGAAGCTAAAATTGAAATTCTTTTTGTGAATTTGTTGTTCAATTCTTTTTTAAAAAATCCAGTATATATATGTGTAGCAGATAATACAAATAAATAAAAAGTAATGATGAGTGATACAAACCAAAATACACAGATGGAAAATTTAAACTGGGAAACAAGTTTTGTAGTTGATAATGACAATAATATTGATTCTGAAATTGTTCCTGCAGTAGAAATTGAACGTATGTTTAGTAATGATAGTGATAGTGATAGTGATAGTAATAACGATTATAATCAATTGAAGTCAAATCAAGAACTTGAAATGAAAAAAAATAAAAGAAAACTTCCAAAATCAAAAGATGGTTGTTCAGATTGTAAAGAACGTAAAATTAAATGTGATCAAAAACTTCCAATTTGTTCAGCTTGTAAAAAGAGGGGTACTCAATGTCCTTATCTTATGATGACTCCTTTCCAAATTCATAGAATTCAAGAAAATAAAAAATCAAATAGTAAATCATCACCTTCTTCAATTTCAAATTCAATATCGCCTATTGAAGAAAAAGAACAACAAGAACAAGAACAATCAACTGATACTCATCTAATTAATACATCAACTAATTTGAAAAACAGTTATGGATATCGCACTGCTGGTTCTATCAATTTAAATTCTCAAAATCCTGAATTAGATCGTTCAAATTATAATATTAGTGAAATTGAAAGTGCTTTATTACCTTCATCTATGGATAATAGAAGTAATAATAATGAAATTGAAAATTATATTCCACTTAAAACAAGTTATTCACCGATTATTATAAATGAAAATAATGAAAATTTTTCAAAAAATTTAAATATTGCCAATAGTATACCTTTATATTCAAATACTAGAATTTCAAATTTATCTTTTAATATTAGTCATGATCCTGTTTTTAACTATTATGATAAATTTATAGGTACATCATCAAAATTAACTAGTTATTTATTAGCTCATGATTTTTTATCAATTCATAAAATAATAGGTGGTAAAAATCTTGATTTTATTTTGCGTCTTGGTTATTTAGAAGGTATAAGTATAAGTCAAATTTATAATAAATTATTAAGAAAATCATTTCTTTTATTTGCATTAGATTATTATAAAAATATAATATTAAAACAAAATATGATTCCATTTGCAACATATGAAGATAAATTATCAATTTCAGGTAAATGTGAAAATGAATCTGTTGAATCAATTGATAAAACCACTAGAATTATTAAAGATGAATACTTACCACAATTTTATGAATTTTCAGGTGCTTGTGTAACTCTTTTCCTTGGTAGTTTTATGATTTTAGATGATTGTTTAGGATATCATTTTAAAAATGGTTTAAAATATGATATGAGTTTTGATGAAGGTAACAAAGCAATTCAACTTGTTGGTATTTTTTCAACAGGTTATTATACAATTGTAATGGAAAGATCAAGAGAACAATTATTAATGTCAAGTACAAATATATTATCAGCATTTTTAGTTACTAATTTTAAAAGATTTGTTATACAAAATTATTCAATCAAATTATTTGAAGGATTTGCTAAATTTATTGAAAAATCAAAATCTTTTTTTCCAAATGATACAAATTTTGAAAATCTTTTATTATTTTGTAATCAACATAAAACTTTATTAGAAATTAATATTCATAAACATTCATTAATTGGTTACAATAATGGATATGTTATTAGATTGTTTAATTCTTTCAAATCAATATTACCATATGATATAAGTAATTTTTGTGATGATCAAATTGATATTTTCATAGGTAAAGATAAAGAGATAATTATTAGATTATTTTATTATACAGTGGGTCATATATTAGATGCTTTAATTCCAGGATTACAAAACATTGTTTCTGGTTCCTTTTGTAGTTACATTTGGGATATTTATGAATTTGAAAATATTCAAAGAATTATGAGAATGTTTAATTCAATGAAAGATAAAAAAATGAAATTAATCGCAATATTTTTAATTCGTACTGGTTTATTCTGTAAATCTCATAGACTTTATTATAGAAGATATTTGAATAATTATACAATAGATGATTTATTAGATGAAGAAAGTGGAACTTCAATTCATCAAAGATATATTCGACTATTAAAATTTAAAGAAGATGGTGAAATTTCACAAATTCCAATTAAAAGTTTCCTTTTAGACAAAGGACAATTTATTAAAAGATGGAATTTACCGAATGATGCAAATTTAAAACCAAAGAGATCAAACAAAGTACGGGATAATAAAATTATAAATCATTTTAATAATAATGAAGATGCAATTATTGAAGATTTTACTAAAAGTAATAATGGATTTTTCACTTTAGATTTTGATCCTTCAGTTGATTTAGCTGGTCGTAATGCTGTTTCTGCACAAACTACGTTTATTGATGGTAATCAAATGAAAATGTTATGGAAATTATCTACTTACATTCGTATTAACAATTTATAATTAAAGTTACTATACTTGTTATAATCAGATAATATGTTTTACTATAAATCCGCTAATACATTAATAAATGACAAATTACCTTACCTTAAATTTCGCCAATGTATGTAGTACTTTAATAATAGTTGGTTATATTATGTTGTAAAGCTAAATTTCATACTACTGGATCAGTTGAATATCACCTATTATATAATATTTTTTTAATTGGTAATAAAAGATTAATTATATAGTCGCAAAGTATTATATTATTACCATTATAAAATGAATGAAAAATATATTAAAACTCATTTTATAATCAACAAAATCATGCAGCGAGTGTGGTTAAAGAGTTGAGATAAAGACTGCATAAGACGAGATTTTTAAATTAGACTACTATTATTAACTTATCTTGTGATTTATTCTTTTCTCTACTCCAGCTATTATTGGACAGTTGCATCTAAAATCAGTTTGAAGTAAATATGAACGCAAATTCTCATAACTACGATAACGTGATAAAGAAAGAATATGAACCCACGCAAATAAAGCTTGAGAATTTGGGTTTCAAACATAGACAACAAATGATTAACAATAATGATTCATCACATCAAAATATAATTATAAAAGATGAATTTTCTGATGTGTTAAACGATATGCAATACACTTTTGATGATAACTATGGTCACGGTGATAATGATGATAATGATAACGATGATAATGATAACGATGATGATCATGATGATGGCGACGAGGACGAAGATGATGATGAACCTGAAATGATACAAAATAAGACTATTGAAAGGGGGAGAGTAAAGAAAAAGCACACGAAATCACGAGATGGTTGTACAGTTTGTAAAGAGAGAAAAATTAGATGTGATCAAAGAATTCCTGTATGCTCATTTTGTGAAAGAAAAGGTCATGAATGTCCTTATCTAATGATGACACCATTTCAAATCCATAGAATTTTAGAAAACCAACGATCTTCAGGTAAAACATTTATATCATCGGTTGCTACATCAATATCTACTCAAGAAATATTTGATACAAATTATGAGAGTATTAGCTCATCAGAAACTAATTCAATAGGTAATTCACATACTCCACAGAAGGGTGATGGTTATTTTTATCGTACTTCTGGAAAAATCAATCTTAATTCACAATCACCATATTTGAATTGCTCAGATTATCAAGTTCATGAAATTGAGAGTGCTTTATTACCATCTATAGTGGGTAATGAAATTTCTTTAGAAGTTGAAGATGAAGACATTCATAATTATATCCCATTAAAAACAAATTATATTCCAACAGATTTTCATCATTTAGAATCTCAAAATAATTTAAATTCACTCAATTTTCCTCTTCCTTTATATTCTAATAGTAGGATATCAAATAAAATATTTAACACAAGTCATAATCCTATATTTAAATATTATAACAATTATATTCAAACTTCTGAAAAATTAGTTAAATATTTATTTATTAAAGATTTTAAATCAATACATGAATTTTTAGGTGATATAAACCTTGATTTTATTTTGCAATCTGATTATTTTCAATTTTTAAGTATTGGTCAGTTATACAATAAATTATTAAGAAAATCATTTCTTTTATTTGCATTAGATCATTATAAAAATATAATATTAAAACAAGGTGTAGTTCCATTTGCTAATTATAAAGCAAAATTAGCAATTGCATGTGAATGTGAAAATAATTCTGTTATATCAATTGATATAATTACTAAAATTATTAAAGATGAATATTTACCACAATTTTATGAATTTTCAATAGCTGGTGTATCTTTATTTCTTGGAAGTTTTATGATTTTAGATGATTGTTTAGGATTTCATTTTAAAAATGGTTTAAAATATGATATGAGTTTTGATGAAGGTAACAAAGCAATTCAGCTTGTTGGTGTTTTTTCAACAGGTTATTATACAATTGTGATGGAAAGATCCAAAGAACAATTATTAATGTCAACTACTAATATATTATCAGCATTTTTAGTAACAAATTTTAAAAGATTATTGGAACAAAATTATCCTGTTAAAGTATTTGAAGAATTTGAAAAGGTTGTTGAAAAATCAAACATTCAATTAGGTGGTGATATAAACTTTGAAAATTTAAAACTATTTTGTGAAAAACATTCACATTTAATTAAAGTTAATATTCATAAGCATTCTTTAATTGGTTTAAATAATGGATATTTGATTCGTTTATTTAATTCTTTTAAATGTATTACGCCATTTGATATATGCAATTATGGTCAATCTGATAAAAAATTATTTATTGATAAAGATATAGAAATAATAGTTAGCTTATTTTACTTTGCAGGAGGTAATATATTAGATGGATTATTTCCATGTTTGCGTAGTATATTATCAGGATCTTTTTGTGTGTTATTATGGGAGGAATATCAATATCCAGATACTAGAAGTCTTATGAGGCTTTTTAATTCAATTATTGATAAAAGAAAAAAATTAATTGCTATTTATTTAATTCGTGTAGGATTATTTTTTAAATGTCAAAGAATGTATTTTAGAAAATATTCTGAAACTTATCCAATTGATGAATTATTAAATGAAGATAGTGGACTTTCAATTAATGAAAGATATCTTAAATTATTAAAATTAAAAGAGGATTGTTTGGTTAATCAAATTCCTATGAGATCATTCCTTTTAGATAAAGGACAATTTATTAGGAGATGGAATTATTCGAATGATAAAAATTTAAAACCAAAAAGAACTAATAGGGTTTGGGATAATAAAATTATCAATTGTTTTGCAGGTGATGAAGATGCAATAATTGAAGATTTTAAGAAGAGTAATAATGGGTTTTTTACTTTTGATCATAATCCAGCAACAGATTTAAGTGAAGATAACGCAGTTTCGGAAGAAACAACATTTATTGATGGTAATCAAATTAAAGTGTTATGGAAATTGACTACGTATATTCGAATTAATAATTTATAAAGTTTATCTTTTTTTTAAGTTATTTATGCAGTTTATAAAGTTGAACTATATTAAGTTAATTTGTGGGTTTACGCACAGAAAAGGAAAGTTATCAGAGTTGTTAACACGTTTTTTTTATTATTTTTTATTAATTTTATTAGTATTATATTATAATTGCAATATGTATGTATTTTGGTATGAATCTATTTTTAATTTTTGGTTGGCGTTCTAATTTTCTTTTTTTAACTAACAATTAAAGTGAGTTGATATTATGACCTCTTTTATTTAATTCTTGTACAGTCCAAGCCCACGATTCTTCAGAGTATTTTTCATTACTGGCAATCCGACTAGGTGTCATTTCAATTCCAAATGTAGAATAAAATTTACCATTATCATTACTTATATCTATATCATCACTTAATGAGCATCTAACAGAAGAAAACGAACCTTCTTCATTAGTTACTCCTAAGAACCAAGCAAATATTTGAAAGAAAACCCAAAATATTGTTCCAATTAGTGGTAAATGTGTTAAATGACTAAAAAGGTTGGTATTTAAAACAATACCTGGATGAACAGAAACAGATAAGATTGAAGGATGACGTTTAGCTAAAGTTTTAGTAAATTGTATACCTGCACATTTTGCCATGCCATATCTAAATAAAGTAAATATAATATTAGGGAAATAATTATATTGATAATCAAGAGAATAATGAAAGAATGCAAACCAATGACCAATTGAAGATACAAAGATTATTCTTGGATCTTTGATGACGGTACCAAATTTATTACAAATAACAATATCACATTTTTCAGTTTTATCATTTGATTCATTTACTTTTACATCACTTTCAACAGAACTCATTAAATCAATCAATCTATCAGTTAATAAAAAATGAGATATATAACAAGTTTGTAATTGAACTTCAAAACCATCATTTGTTTTATTATATGGAACAGCCATTATACCGGCATTTAAAATAAGTAAATGAAGATATTTTTCCTTTTGTTTGAATTCTTTGGTAGCTAATTCTACAGAATCTAAAGATAATAAATCTATCTGCAATCTATGCATAGTACCTAAAAATCTTTTCTCTAATTGTGAATGTGTATATTTGGATCGACGTAATATCGCTTCTTTCTTAATTGATTCAATAGCATTGGAGACTAGTTGTTGGTTTCTACCTGCCAAATAAACGGCATATCCATGAAGATAAAGATGTAAAACAGTATAATATCCCAATCCGCTGTTACCGCCGGTGATCAAACAAACACGACGTTCAACATCGGGATTATAGTATGGAAGTAAATTAGGATCAAATGAAGACATGGTATTTATGTGTTATTTGTCGTGCCTTCTGTTCCAAACAAACAGGCAAGCAGGCTATCCCCGATAGACAATGGTTGTAAATGATCAATTGGATCCATTAATGATAAATCAAACGTTAATGAAATCAAACAAATCACAAATCACCAATTTTTGCTTGTCGCACCCGTTCCCCGTTCTGCTGTTATTCCTTATTCTCTCTTACATCTCAATGACCATCACATCATTACTGTTCATCTTACATGTTGGTATTTGCATACATTGTTTCTTTGTGGATTGTTGTCACAAATATCCCCCCTCCAGTTCCCAGGCAAGTCAGATACAATACAATGAGTGAAATACCACCATTACCTCAATCACAACCTCCGCCGATTCCACAAAACCAACCTTTTCAGCAGATAGATCAAACGAATTCTGCCTCATCCCTTCCGAGGCTTCGAATTAATAGAGGCGGAAGGAAGAAACCTGCACCAAAGTTAAATATGAATATACCTGTTGAAACTCCAACCGTTCCTTTGAATATCTTTAGTACAGCTAATTTACCATCTTTACCACCAATGCCAAAACAATTTAAAACTTCACAACATAAATCTACTAATAAACCAGTTTTAAATATAGTTAATAGCAATAATAGTGGTATTAATAATAATAGTTTAAATCTTAATCATATAAGTGGTAATTCCAATAATACTGATTGTGGATTGATAAGTGCGGCAACAACATTAACTGTTGCTTCAGTATCTACCTTAAATGATGATCAATTTGATGGATCGTCAGGATTAATTTCTTCTTTTAATAGTAAATTGAAATTTAATGAAAGTAATGATCAACTACCCAATAATATGAATAATGATAATAATGATGATAATAATAATAATAATGATAAATATTATAATGATACTTATAATGATAACGATGATAATTTATTTGATTCTTTTTCAAATACTCCAACAGATAATGATTTATTAACTAAACCATTAGAATTATTAACTGAAGAAGATTGGAAAATATTACATGAAAAAAGATTAATTGAAACTTTAGAAGTTTTAGGTGAAGGAAATGGAGGATCTGTTAAAAAATGTAAAACATTAACTAAAAATTCTGCAATTTTTGCTTTGAAAATTATTACAACAGATCCATCACCTGAATTTCAAAAACAAATGGTTAGAGAATTAAATTATAATAGAAAATTTGATTCTCCTTATATTGTGAAATATTATGGTACATTTTTAGATGAATCAAGTTCATCAATTCATATTTGTATGGAATATATGGGAGGTCGTTCATTAGATGCTATTTATAAAACTTTTAAAGAACGTGATGGTAGATTAAGTGAAAAACCTTTAGGAACTATAGCAGGTAGCGTTTTAAAAGGTTTAGCATATTTAAATGAAAAAAAGGTAATGCATAGAGATATTAAGCCACAAAATATTTTACTTGATTTAACTGGTAATGTAAAACTTTGTGATTTTGGTGTTTCAGGAGATGTTGTTAATTCATTAGCAACTACTTATACTGGTACATCATTTTATATGGCACCTGAAAGAATTAAAAATGAACCATATACGATTAGTTGTGATGTTTGGTCACTTGGTTTAACAGTGCTTGAGGGAGCATTGGGAGAATTTCCATTTGTTAGAGAAAGTTCACCAGATTTAATGATTAGTCCATTGGATTTATTAATGATTATAATTGAATTCGAACCAATTTTAGAAGATGAACCTGAAGAAGGTATTAAATGGTCAAAAGGCTTTAAAGATTTTATTAAAGTTTGTTTGACAAAAGAAGGTAAAGAAAGACCATCACCAAGACAAATGTTAGAACATCCTTGGTTGGTTAAAATGATGAGCAAGACTGTAAGAATGGACAAATTAGTTGAATGTTGTTGGGGATGATATATATGAATATATTAGTTAATTAATGAATGAATGGACATATTTTTATATTAATTTATATCTTAAATAGCAGTGTTAATCAGTATTTAATTATTTATTTATTAATTTATTGAAAAGTATCAATTTAAGCATATATATTCAATTAAAGAATCAAATAAATAATCATTTTGTGGCGCATGTATTTTTTATCACGTGATTATTTTTTCTTTTATTCTTTTTTTATAAGAGAAATACAAACAGAGTTCTTTTTGAATTCAAATTATTTTATATGTAATAATAAATAGATTCTTAATTATAAAAAATTTGATTGTTATGGTCACGTGACAAACCCATGAAAAATAAAAGTGAAAAGTTTTAAAGTTATCTTATGGTCCCTTGGCCCAGTTGGTTAAGGCGTGGTGCTAATAACGCCAAGATCAGCAGTTCGATCCTGCTAGGGACCATAAAAGCTTTATTTTTTTGCTTTGCTGTATAATGTGTGTATAATAAAAATACAATCATTTTACCTTTAAATAGTCATCATCCATCTTTCCAGAGACATGTATTTATATCTTCATGTTGTTGATTCACTATAGAGATATGTATTAGATTGCAAACTAAACTAAACTAAACAAGCAAATTGACCGTGCGATTTTGGCGGTGGCAGCCTCCAAATTTGGAACGAGCAACGAGCAACGACAAGGGAAAGCGGAAAGCGAGATTGCAAGAATGGCAATTGGCAATTGACCAACTTACATATATATACACATTGTGCAGTAATACAAAAGGTGTTGTTGGGAAGGTATCTACTGTTATTACAGCTAACATACCCACCGAATACAACACAATAACAATGCCTAGACTAGAACAATGGGAAATTAAAAAGTACTGGGAAATATTCAGAGGTTTAAAACCAGAAAAGAATAAACTTAATGGTGATAAACTTAAACCAGTTTTCAACAATTCACATTTAGCTCAAGATCAATTAACAAAAATTTGGGATTTAGCTGATATTGATGTTGATGGAGAACTTGATTTTGAAGAATTTTGTATTGCAATGAGATTAATTTTTGATTTAGTTAATGGTAATACAACTAAAGTTCCATATAAATTACCAGATTGGCTTATTCCTGGATCTAAACGTCATTTAGTTGAAGCTGATCAAGCAGTTGTATCAAATGTTAATAATACAGGAAATTCAAGTGGAGGTGAAAGTGATACTGATGATGAATATACTTTAAGTTCTGATTTTGATTGGTATATATCTCCAACTGATAAAAATTCTTATGAAGATGTTTATAATTCATCATGTGATAATTATGGTAGAATATCTTTTAATTCATTAGATGGTTTATATAAAACTTTATCAAAAGTACCGCCAACAGATATTAGTTATGCATGGAATATAGTTAATCCAAAACAAAGTGAAACAATTGATAAAGATCAATGTTTAGTATTTTTACATATTTTAAATCAAAGATCAAATGGTAAAAGAGTACCAAGATCAATTCCACCATCTTTAAGAGCTACATTTTCAAAAGAAGTTCCAGAATATGATATTGATTCACATCATGGTGATTTAAAATTATCTTCAAATTCTCCAGCCCAAACACAAGATAATGAACCAAAATCTTTTGCTTCAAGTTATGTAAATAAATTAGGATCATCGAATAATGAATTAGTTTCAAATGGAACCGATTTTACTGGAACAGAAGGAACAGATTGGGAAGAAGTTAAATTGAGAAGAGAATTAGAAGATCTTGAAAAATTACTTAAAAGAGCAGAATTTGAAAAGAATAATAAAAGTAAAGATAGTAAAACTAGCCTACTTAAATATGAATTTGAACAACTTTTAAAATATAAAGAAGAACAAGTTAAGCAAATGAAGAGTAATATTGGAGGGGCTAGTGATTTAAATTCAGTGCTAAGCAATATTGGGTCGATAGAAGTACATGTAAATCAATTAGAAACTTTTTTACAATCTAAAAAGGATGAATTTAGTCAATTAAATAAACAAATAGAGTCATTAAAATGATTTATTTTTCTTTGTATATTAATATACCTTTTTTTTTCTTCCTTCCTTTTTATATATTGTTTATTATTACTATTATATCATATCATATTATTATTTAATTAGAACATTAGATATTATCCTTTAAATAGTATATATACATGATAAGGAAAACAAAAAAAAATATTTAAAAAAGATATTATAATGCATCTAAAATATGGCTTGACAAAAGAAAAATCTGAGAATATAGTTTACTGTTAATAATGTTGTGTAGAAGAATAGTATTAATATATATATATAATAATTAATTCATATCTTTGTTCATAAAATTACGAGTCATTGTTGGTAATGCAACTCTAATTCCATCTAAATCTTTTGTCATATGTACTTGACAACCTAATCTTGAAGTTTCTGTTAATCCAAAAGCTAAATCAAGCATATCATTTTCATCATCATCAGGTTCAGGAATTTTATCATAAAATGCAGGATCAACAATGATATGACATGTAGAACAAGCACATGATCCACCACAAGCACCTTCCATATCTAAATGATTAGCTTGTGCAATATCTAATAAATTATCACCTTCTGAAACTTCATAAGTCTTTTGTTCTCCATCTTTAGTTATAAAAGTAATATGTAATTCCTCACCAGGATTAGGCTTCTTTAAGTGACCATGAAATCTAACTTGTGATTTTTGAAAAATACTTCCTTTATTTCCAACATTAAAATTTTGTGCAAATTGTTTTATGTTGTATTGTGAATCTTTTACTATAATACCTGTAGGCCTTCCCACAGACACTGCACAAGTAACTCTTCTTCCTAGTGCTGCTATGTTTCTAAACATCCTTGTTGCTGTTGTTTTCTGGATAGATGTTGTGTGTAACAGTCTCCCAAACCAAGCAATTCTCTTGTTTGTACATAATTATTCATTCATTCATTTATTCATTCTGCTTGCTTCAAAAACATCAAATATCAACGTCTCCTCCTCGCTTTTCTTTTCTTCGCTATTTTGTAAGTGAGTGTCTGTGAGTTTCGGCTTTTATCACGTTTTGAGTCACATGGATAATTGCTAGTTAATTGCTGTGGAGTAGCAACCTTTTGGGTGGCAAATGGCAAACAGGATTGTTAATACTATTCAACCCAATACAACACAACAACCACACAATACAAAACATACTATGTCAGAACTATTTGATGGATATGAAGCAGATTTTAACATCTCATTTGCTGATGCTCAAAGTAAATTACAACAAGTTTATGGTTCAAATGATGAAAATCAAAGAATAAATACAATGAAACAAATTGAATCATTAATTGATGATTGTCACGATTTATTAGATTCAATGAATTTAGAAGTTCAACAAATATCAACACATCAACGTTCAAGTTATAATGCAAAAGTACGTACTTATAAAAATGATTTAGATAAATTAAAGAAAGATTTAAAAAATTTAATGGATGATAAAGATAGACGACAATTATTTGGAAATAGTGATGGACAACAAGGAGGAGATGATAATGATGAAAATTTTAATCAAAGACAAAAATTACTTAATACAAATGCTTCAATTGAAAGATCTTCTCAAAGAATTCAAGATGCTACTAGAACAGCATTAGAATCAGAATCTGTTGGTAGTTCAATTTTAAATAATTTAAGATCTCAACGAGATCAAATTATTAATGCTAGAAATACACTTAATGAAGCAGATACTTATGTTGACAGATCTTTGAGAACTTTAAAATCAATGACTAGAAGAATGGCTACTAATAAGTTAATTACTTATGGTATAATTGCAGTTTTAATTATACTTATCTTTTTAGTGTTATATAGTAAATTTAGTAGTTAGTTTAACTAGTAAATTATATTTTATTTTCTTGCTTTTACTACTCCTCTTTTTATAAATATTTATTTTTTAAGTCCTTTAATTGAATCGCCTATTTTCCCTAAATAAATTGAATTAAATTAAAATAAAAATAACTAAAAAACTAAAAAAATTAAACCATAAGCATAATATTTTAAAAAAGATAATAAAAATAAAATAGAATAAAATTGAATAAAATAAAATTGAATAAAATAAAATTACTAAAAATTCAAGTATAAAAATTGTTCAACGAACTTCATGTTCATCAGAATTCACATTAACGTCTTCAGAAATCTTATAATTAGACATAGCTTCTTTAACAGAGTTCAGGAAATCTTCGTTATCAGATAAACCAGAATGAGCTGATTTGACAGATTTTATAGATCCATTTCTACTTAATCCAGGAACTTGTGATTCATGTAAGAATTTTTCATCATCATCTAATTCTAATTTTTGAGCAGCTAAATTTAATAAAGATTTACCTGATTTACGACGACTTAAAAGTGGATAAACACTTGGCTTTGGTTCATAATTTTGAATTTCATTCAGATCATAATATGATTTTCTTCTAACTGGTGTATTTGGTTCTCTACAAATTACACCAACATCTTGAATCATACGAGCAACTAATGCAGTCCAACCACATTGCCATTTTGCACCTAAACCTCTACCAGTATCACCATCAAAATATTCATAAAAATTCATTAAATCTTTAAAATATTCATCATTATTTAATTTTTCTAATGTTTCATTATATTCCAGTTGTCTTTCTGTTAATTCAATTGCATCTTCATCTTCAGCATCTGATGAATCAAATGGTCTACCAAGATAAGCTTTATAACCATCTTTATCAGGCATAAAAATATGAATTAATCTTTGTTGAATTTCTTCAGCTGCTTGACCTAAATTTAAAAATTCTCCACTACCAGTTGGTGCTTCAATTTTTAATGAAGATCCATAATAAAGATAAAATCTTAATAATGATTCAATTAATAAAAAATTCATTGGGAACCAAATTGGTCCTCTCCAATTTGAATTACCACCAAACATACCTGAATCTGATTCACCTGGTAAATATGAAACTCCATAATCTTGTCCATTAATATTCATATGAACAGGATGTTCTTCATGATATTTTGATAATGATCTAATACCATAATCAGATAAAAATTCTCCTTCATCAAATAATTTTTTTAAAATTGCAAGTAATCTATCTTTATTAACTAATGAAAGTAATAATCTATCACAATCACCTTTTGTATCCATTGATGCAATATGTTTTTGAAATAAATAATTTTTATTTTTAATTAACCATTCTAATCTTTTCCTAAATGAAGGAAATCTATTTAAAACTTCTGGTTCAATAGTTGTGGTTGCAAATAATGGAATTAAACCAACTAAAGAACGAACTTTAACAGAACTTTGTTTATCATCACCCCATTGAATTTTATCATAAAAAAATTGTTCTTCATCATCCCATAAAGAATCTGTTGTTGGACTTGATTTTTTTTCTGATTCATTTAAAAATGTCATTGCATCTGCAATTAATAAATAATGTTCAAAAAATTTACTTGCAATATCTTCATAAACTGAATTTTCTTTAGCTAATTCTAAAGCAATATTCATCATTGTTAATGAATACCATGCAATCCAACCTGATGCATCAGATTGTAATAATTGAATACCAGATGGTGGTTCAGATCTATTAAAAATACTAATATTATCTAAACCTAAAAATCCACCTTCAAAAATACCATTACCATCAATATCTTTTCTATTAACCCACCATGTAAAATTAATCATTAATTTTTGGAAAACTCTTTCTAAAAATGGTCTATCAGCTATACCCCAATTCTTTTTTTCAATTTTATAAGTTCTATAAGCAGCCCATGCTTGAACAGGTGGATTTGTATCAGAAAAATTCCATTCATAAGCTGGTATTTGACCTTGTGGAGACATATACCATTCTCTTGTTAATAAATCTAATTGAGATTTTGCAAATTCGGGATCAATCATTGCTAATGGAATTGTATGAAATGCAGTATCCCAAGAACAATAAAAAGGATATTCAAAATTATCAGGCATTGATAAAATATCTGTATTATAAAGATTTTTCCATTCTTTATTTCTTTGATTAGCTCTACCAATTGTTGGAGGTAAATCTGAATTTGGATCACCTTTATACCAATAATCATGAATAAAATGATAAAATTGTTTTGTCCATAATAAACCAGAATAAGCTTGTCTTTGAACATTTCTTAAATGTTGAGGAATTGGTAATGGAGATACATTCCAATAAAATTCATCAGCTTCATTCATTCTAGTATTAATTATTTCATCTAATAATTCTTCATCAAGTTGTAAACTTTTATCTGATAAATCTTTAGTTAATTTATAACGTATAGTTACATAATCACCTGCTGGAACACCACCATTTTCATCAAAAACAAACCAAGCACAAGCTTTTGTACCTGATTTATTAGGATTAACACTTTCTTTAATTTCATCAACAATATAATCATGAAATCCATCTTTACAATAATCTGATTTATTTTCAACATTATATAATTTTTTAAAATTAGTTTCATTATCACAAAATAAAAATGTTGGTTCAATATCATTTTCAGAATTTTCAAAACCAGGTGATGGAGCAAATATAATTCTTCTTTCACCTAATTTATAATGATTAATTCTAATTACATTATCAGATTCTTGATATAAATTTGGTTTTGCATTATCAATTTCAGATTCTAAATTCCAAGACCAAGTATTTCTAAAAAATAATTGAGGTAATAAATGTAAAGGAGCTGGTGCATTTGATCTATTATAAGCAGTTATTCTAAAATAAATTTCTTCAGGATCATCATCATCTTTTGCAACTTCAAAGAAAACATCAAAATAATTATTATCATTAAAAATACCAGTATCAGTTATTTCAAATTCTGTATCATTTTTACCCCTTTGAGAATTTTTTTCATATAATTCATTATAAGGAAATTTTGAAATTGGATATTTATATAAAAATTTTGCATAAGAATGAGTTGGAGTATTATCTAAATAATAATATAATTCTTTAACATCTTCACCATGATTTCCACTTTTTGAAGAAGCACCACCTGGTAAACCAAATAAATTTTCTTTTAAAATATCATCATTTTCATTCCACATTGCAATTGTTAAATTTAAGAATTGATGAGAATCACAAATACCAGCCATACCTTGTTCATTCCAACGGAAAACTCTACTTTTTGCAGTTTCAAAATCAAATTGCCATGCATCACCTTCATCAGTATAATCTTCTCTTGGAACACCCCAACATCTCTCTGATAAATATGTACCCCATTTTTTCCAATATTTAGATCTATTCCTATCTTCTTCTAAACGTTTTTCTTCCCTACTGGGTCTTTTTGAAAGTGGCATTTCTTTATATGGATTTATGTATAAGCTTGGTTTGTCTTAAGTGTCTTAATTGTCTGAACCTTGCCACCGTACTCAATGGCTACCTATTTGCTAGGAAGAAGAAGGCGCCAACAGGGTACATAGTACATCCATCCCTTGTTCTTTCTCTATTGTCCTTCCTGCCACACCTCACACAGCCCAATCATCAATCATGCAATCACACAATGCAATCACCACGTCCCTCAGAAAATAGAAAAGCAATTTGATTTTGATTTTGATTTTGTTTTAGGCGAGCAACAGCGAAGAAAAAAGAGAAAAAGAAAGAGAGAAAGAGATAAGCTTAAACTGATAGAGATAGTAGATAGTAGATAATAGATCATAGGTGGATGAAAAGTTGTAGTTTTGGCACCGGATCAACACACTAGCACACAAACACACACACACACACACACATACACACACACACAATGGTTGCATTTGGTTCTCCATTATTTGGAAGGTTCAAGCTGCCTAAACATAGAACATTACACCATCAACCATTTGCTGATTCAAACAATAACAATAATAATATCAACCTTTCCGTTATAACAAGTGATGATGATTTATCAAATGAGAATACCCTCAAGGTGAAGAAAAAAGTTAGACAAAGAAATGGATGTTTTTGTTGTAGAAAGAGAAGAATTAAGTGTATGGGATCAAAACCATCATGTAATAATTGTATCAAAGCTTCATATTTATGTGTTTGGCCTGATGGTAATGAATCTTTACCACATAAAAATGATTTTAAACTTATTAAATTAAAAAATGATAATGATAATAATGACAATAATGATAACAATGATAAAACCAATAGTAATAATAAAGAAATTATAAGACAATCACCAACATCTAACCCTTCTTCACCTCAATCACTTGAAATATTAGATTCAGATTCAATAATTGAATTACCAGAAAGTGAATTTTTAGTAAATACAGATTCAAATACATTGGTGAAAAATAAACATAAATCTTCTGAAATTGTTGAAGATGAATTATTTAGAAAATTCTTAATAGAGATTAATTCTTCTGTTATATCACAAGTTGCACCGAGTTTAATTTCTTTTCCATGGTTATTACCTCAAGATTCTTTGTTATATGATGCATTTGTTCATGGTTTTATAACTGATATTTCACCACAATTAACTCATTTTAAATTACAACCTGCATCTGCATTCATACCATCACTAATTAATGATTCAATGGCTCAAAGTTTATTTTGTGCAGCTGGTGCAGCATTTTTATATTCATCTTCAAAAAATATTCAAATGAAATTTTTAGCTCAAGAAAAATTTATTGATTCTGCAAATAAATTTAATAATTTTATTTCAACTAATGATATTAAAAAGAATTCAGGCAATATCTTACTTTATTTATTATTAGCATATTTAAAAACTAGATTTATATTTGAAGGTCAATATTCTGGTACTTTAGCAATGATATCAATTATTGAAGCTATGAAAATTTGGATTAAAAATAAAGAATCTGACGGTGATGATGATGATGATGATACCAATAGCCAATCAAATAAAATAATTGAAATATCAAATGATTTAAATACTCCAATTAATAAAGATTTTAATGATATTGAAAAAAATGACGATAAGATTGATGATAAAATTGAAAAATTTAATGAAATTCAAATTCCAAATCCTCATGATAATTATGCTGCTATAATGTTTAAAAAATTTACAATGAAATTTAAACAAATTTCCATGAATTCTGAAAAGGATATAATATCTTCAGTCAGTTTAAAAAAATCAAATTCTATGATTATTGATCCAACATCTGTTGAAACAGAAATGTTTATGGCATTTACTGAAAATGTTGAAATTGAAAATAAAAATAAAAATAATCATACACATAAAGATAAAAATTTAAAAAATTCAAATTTATTACCTTTTGAAAGAACAATGATTGAATCTTTTGTTTTTAATTACAGTAATTTAATATTTGCAGTTGAACGTTCATTAATTCCACAAGTAACATCACCATTTATTATGTTTGATTTATTAAGACCATATCTTTCTGTTCCAATTTATAAATGTGTAGTTCCATGGATGAATCATCCAGTTGTTGGTGCTGCTTTACCTATTGTTGAACTACAAGCAAAAGTTTCATGGTTAGGATTATTTTATCCATTAAATGAAAATAATAAGAAAAATGTTTCTAAAATCAGAAGCATAGCTAATTTTTATACAAGACCAATATTACCAATTGATGTTCATAATAAAGAACCTGAAAATGTTCAAAAAAAATTATTAGAAAGTTGTTATGCAGCTGAATTTGTTGCTAAAGCTGTTTATATTTATTCTACACGTTTATTATACCCTGAAATGGATTATAATTGTGATTTAATACAAAAAACTGTTGAACAAGCTTATGAAAATCTTGTAAATATATCTGTTTTAAGTCAAATTCATATGATTTTAGGTTTTGCATTTGCAGTTGTTGGATCTGTTGCAATAAAACAAAAACATCGTAGTTACCTAATTTGGAAATTAAAAAGATTATTAGAAGTTTTCAGCGTTTCAAGTTTTGAAACTATGTTAAAATTTTATGAAGTTGCATGGTCAAAAACTGATGATGGTACTAGAGACAAAGGTTGGGATGCATTGTTGGATCCTAAAGCTATCGCAGAAATTATAATCTAGCTTTTCTTTTATTTTAATTTTAATTTTAATTTTAATTATGTTTTATTTTTTCTTTCTTTTATACAGGTAGACTTTTTATTATATTTTAGGGATTTTATGAGCAATTTTTTAATACATTTACTTAGATTATATATATACATAAGCTTCAAGTCTTGTTATCAGATCACATAAATAACAGAAGCAGAAGTCCCCCAGCCATCAATCAGCTATCAATCAGTCCCCCCACCCACAGGGTGTGGGGGGATCTCTTGGAACTTGCGATTTGAAACTTGAAATTTGCTGAACAGTGAAAGCTGAAAAATTCAGGCTGCAGATAGATAAGGCTGATGGCTGATAGCTAATAGCTAATGGCTAATAGCTAATAGATAGATAATCGATAGATGCATCATATTGACAGCTTCGGACGTCGAGTTCTGGGTAATCTGCACCGCATCTCTTATCAGATATCACAGATATACAATGGCAATTCTTTATCAGTGAAAACAGATCAACCCATACAGTCAACATATCACCCTGAGTTCATTTCAAATAAAAACATAAGACTTTTAAATTTAACCCACCACCAAGGCTAAATACAGAGAACACTCTCTCCTTTATTGATTTCTTTCATTTCTGTATATTCTTTTCATTGATAAAAAGACATCAATTTCCTAAAACTATAAACTTAATTTTTGTTTTTATTTTTCACTTAATTTATACTATAATATCAAAAAATTTTTAATCATGACTATTGAATACACAACAAATAAAAATATTTACAAAACAATGTCTAATAACTCAAAGACACAAGATTCAGTTGAAGTTGTTTCTATTGATCCAGAAAAATCCTTTGGTAATGAAGATGGTTCAACAACCGCTGTTAATGATTATCAAATTGATCCAAAGATGGAAAGGGCTATTTGTTGGAAATTTGATTTAAGAATTTTACCTTTATTGGCAATTATGTATTTATTTAATGCTTTAGATAAAGGTAATATATCAAATGCAAAAACTGATGGTTTAGAAAAAGATATTGGTATTGCTGGTCAACAATGGAATAATATGTTATCTATATTTTATGTCCCTTTTGTTCTTTTTGCTTTCCCACTTGCTTTAATTATTAAAAAATATAATGCTGCAAATATTATTCCAATTTTAATGTTTATTTTTGGTTCAATTAGTTTATTAGAAGCAACTGTTTTCAATTATGGTTCTTTAATGACTGCTAGATGGTTTTTAGGTATTTGTGAATCAGCTTTCTTTCCAGGTATTATCTTTTATCTTTCAACTTTTTACCGTCGTCATGAATTAGCAAGAAGATTATCAATCTTTTATTCAGCTGCTAATATTGCTAATGCATTTTCTGGTTTACTATCATATGGTGTTTTCCAAATTAAACATAGTAAATTACATGGATGGCAAATTTTATTTTTAATTGAAGGTGCAGCAACTGTTATTGTTGCTGTTTTTGCTTTCCTTTATTTACCAAGAACTGCAGCTAATGCTAAATTTTTAAATGATGAAGAAAAGGAAATTGCTAGAAAAAGAATTGAGCTTGATTCTTCAGCTATTCAAACTGAATCATTATCTTTTAAAGATGCTGTTAAAGTTTTTAAACATCCAATTTGTATTGCATGGATGTTTCAAGAAATTTTAATTGGTGTTCCTTTAAATTCTATTAATAATTGGTTCCCACAAATTGTTGGTTCTTTAGGTAAAGGTACTGTCATGACAAACTTATACACTGTTGCGCCAAATGTTTGGGGTGCTGTTGCTTTGATCATATTAGGTTTTTCTTCTGATTTATTACGTATTAGATCTATATTTATTGTCATTGGCTTATCAATTACTTTAATTGGTTTTGTTGTTTTTGGTTGTCTTGATACTCAAACTCATATTGGTGCAGCTTATTTTTCTTGCTTTTTAATGACTACAGGTGGTTCTGTATCTTCAGTATTAACATCAACTTGGTATAATAACAATACACCAAATGAAAATAGACGTGCAGTTATCTCTGCTGTTGGTGTTCCACTTGCTAATGCAGCTGGTTTGATTTCAACAAATATCTTTAGATCAAAAGATGCTCCAAAATATGTACCTGCATTAGGTATCACTGCTGGTTTTGGTGGTGCTGGTATCTTATTGGTTTTAGGGATTTTATCTTATATGATTTTTGACAATCGTCGTAGAAATAAACAACAAGGAGTCAATTTAACTTATAAAGATGTTCCAACTTCTGAACTTTATGATGGTCCAAGTAATCCAAATTATAGATGGATGTATTAAATTTTGCTTTTTATTTTCTCTTATTTTTCCATCATTTTTTTATGTATAAATCATAATAATTTGATTTGATTTCTTAGTCATATTTTATACTCCTTTTTACTCTTAATCTTTTTAAACTTTTATGTAATAGAAGTGAAAAATAAATTTTACTTTAAACATCTATAGATATAGTCAGAACTTAAATTATACATAATTAATTTCCATTCTTTATCATAATGGATTACGTAATGTGCAATTAATTGCGTGTTAAAATACGTCGGATATCTCGAGCGTAAGTATTATCAATGTATTTGTTATCTACTTATTATTAATGTTTGAAATAATACAATTCTTTTAATATGTATAATACACAAAAACAGATAAAAACATGACTGATCAGGTGACAAAAGTAATTAAGAAGAGAAAAAGGAGCAAGGGCCCATTTTTCTGTGATTTTGAAAACTGTGGTAAAGTATTTTCGAGATCGGATCATCTGACAAGACATCAAGTAAATCATTCTAATGAAAGGTACATTTGTGAAGTACCAGGTTGCGGAAAAGAATTTACAAGATTGGATGTTAAAAAGAAACATGAATCTTCACATATAAGGAAAAGAAAGACTTCATATTCTCCTGATGATGGTGAACAATATGAGACTATATATGCTCCTGCTATTGATACAATAAGCAAATATGACTCACCAAATGAATTAAGAGGTCCAACATTTATAGGAGAACAATATAATAATTCCGATAGAAATATATTGGATACAAATATAAGTCCAAATTCAAATATTTTGAATTATAATAATGCCAATATTCCAGTGAACGACTCAAACATAAATAACAATAGCCCAATGAATTTGTTACTTGAAATACATAATTCAAACAAATTAAGTTTATTATCATCTCCATTTCATGAAAATATAACAACACAAGAGAATGAAGTTACTAAAGATTATACTATGAATGTTATTAAACCTGTTTCTGATACTAATACGACAAATAGCCCAATCAGTGATGCAACAGGAAGTCGAAAAAGTGTATACGAGAAAGGTATTTTGAGTGATAGTAGTTTAAACCAATCAGAAATGAATGATAAAGATAATTTAATATCACCAAATAATGGAGTTTTAATGAATAATGAGAACATATCTAATAATAGTAATCAAAATAACATTCATTCTCAAATAATAGAAAACAATACAAATAACCCTACTACAACAACTTCTGATCATGGTACATTTTACTCTACAGAAATGATTCAATTATTACTTGGAAATGCAGATAATGTATCACCTACATCAGTTATTCATATAGATCAACTAACTAATGGTGCATTTCAAGGAAATCAAGAAGAACAAATAGGTAAAAGCACAATTTCAGTTTTAGAGGAAGTCTTTGCAATTTCACCAAACTTTCCAAGTGAAAATAATCAAACTGAGATAGATAATGAAATAATAAATAAAATGATTCATTATATACCTGAATTAAAAAATAATCCAGATTTTACAAGTATTAAAATTAAATGGTTTTTAGAACTTTATTGGACTTTATATCATTGTCAATACCCAATTTTGCATAGGCCATCATTTACTACACATGAAGCTCCATCTTTATTATTATTAAGTATGATTATGATTGGTTCATCTTTAGCTAAAAAGGTTACTGTACCATCTGGAATAATATTAACAGATCCTGCTAATCTTGCAATGAAGATCGCTGAACCTTTACGATGGTTAATTTTTGCATGTGATCAAGCAAGACCACCTTGTAAAGCATGGGTTATTCAAAGTTTAATTATTTTAGAAACTTATGAAATTATAAGTTCATCTAGAGCATTACATGAAAGGGCAATTATATATAATGGTGCTAAAATTCAACTTTTAAGAAGAAGTCCTATTTTAGGTGGTGATCCATTTAAAAGTTATGAATCTGATACTAGTAGATCAGAAAATTTATGGCATACATGGATTGAAAGTGAATCAATGAAAAGAGCTGCCTTAATGTCATTTAATTTAGATACTATTCATGCTGTTGTGTTTGGACATCCAATGAATATATTTGCAAATCAAATTAAATTATCATTACCGTGCCCTGATGATATTTGGGAATATAAAAATGTTGATAGAAGTAAAGCTCCATATTCAGTTACAAAAACACCATTATTTTTAGATGCTTTAAAGAGTCTTCTTAAGAATGAACCTGTTAATGTTGATTCATTTGGTAGACAAATTATTTTATCTGGATTAATTAATCTAATATTACAAATGGAACAAAATATTTCACAATGGACAAATTTTGGATGGAAAACAATTGAGAAAAGTTGGAAAGATGATATATCTTCAGCTATAAAATTTTGGAAAACTCAATTACCAGAAGGAAATTGTTGTTTAACACTATCAAGTGTATATTATGCTGGTGCAACATCACCACCTTTACCACCATCTTTAATGCCAGAAGATACTCGATGTAAATTTCCTGTTTATCATGCAGCCCAAATATATTTAAAGATTACACATTATGATTACATTGTATTTGCAGGTGCACCAAAAAGAATGAATGTTCCAATTTTAGCAGAAGATTATGCAATTGTTGTTAAAAGAATCGATAAATGGTCTAAAAGTTTATCAGGTAAACTTTCTGTAATTAATTCATTAATTTTATTATTTGAAATGTTATTATCACCTGAAGGATCTGTTGATGTTGTGAATTATTATTATGAACCAGATAAAGATCCTTTTATTTATAGGCCAAATGTTATTATATCTGCTATGTTATCACTTTGGTCATATGCATTTCATGTTTTTGGGCCCGAATCATTATTCAAATCACCTGATATCAGACATCAATTAAAAAGTGGATTTATACCTGCAATGGAGGATGGTAGTTACTATTTACGAAGAATTAGAACAGAACTTGTTAAAAAGACAGGTATTTCATTTTCAAGTTTAGATCATATGAATCCTTCTGATAATATGAGAGCAATGAAAGAATATTGTAGGGTATTACCTGAAATTAAAGGTTTACACCATCTGATTGGAATCCTAAGGACCCTTGAAACTAGTTATTTGGGTTGTGAATGGCAAGTAGGTAGAGAGTATGCCAAATTGCTAGGTAACTGTATTAAACGAAGTGCTGGTGCTAAAGAGGTATTCTGTCATGACATGTATGATGTCTGAATGGATTTGATTGGCTACTGATTGTCTGTCGATTGGCTGCCGATGCGCTTTCCCGACCCCCCGCGGAAGAGTTCCCAGTGGGGGGATGTGAGATGGGGGAGATGGGGGTCATCGATTAACGGATTTAATGGGGGTGGGGTTGTAATTTTGTAATCTTGTAGTCTTGTGTACACCAACTCTTGTCGGAATAGAATCGAATAGTATGATATATATATAGATCTTATCTAATATCTAACGCCTAATGCCTAATCATTGCCATTATAATAGAATGAAACACTCATACACATACATATAATATAAAAATCTCCTAAAAGGGCAGTTGGAGAGATAACCGGGGACCCCACCCCAACTGCAGATCCTTATCGGTCCTCTCTCCCCCCACTGATAGAGAGTTGAAAATTAAAATTATGCGTTGATAGAAGAAGACACAAGGCAACCAACAACTTGAAACACTTCCTATGCGCCATCTATAATATATATCACATAAATATATATAAGCAGTACAATCCTATATTCCATGATAAATACTATATACAAATCTATTTCTTTGAATAAATCATCATTAATCGATTAGTCACATATAGACCAACCAACCAACTACAAAAAAACCACTTCAAATTATGTCTACTATTTTTGATACAAAATTAAATGATGATTTCAGCTGGCCTGAACCTTTTTCTCAATTACCATTACAATTAGATCCATCTATGATTTCTAAATTAGATCCAGAATATATAGAATTCTTCAATGAAATTTTATGTAAAAGACCAGATATATTAGAAACTCACAAATTCCCAGTTGCTAAAACAAAGGCAGGTGGTAATGTTATTCCAGGTCAAGCACCACCAATGGAAATGTCTAAAATTTATGATATCGAAATTCCAAGAAAGTATACTTCTTTAGATGATGATAAAATTCCTGCAAGAGTTTTTGTTCCAAAAGGTGAAAAACCAAAAAATGGTTGGCCATGTACTATTTGGTATCATGGTGGTGGTTGGGTTTTAGGTAGTATTGATACCGAAAATTCATATTGTACACACTTATCGGAATTAGCTAAATGTATTACTATAACTGTTGATTATAGACTAGCTCCTGAATTCCCATTCCCAGCCTGTGTTCATGATTCTTTTGAATCTTTATTATATATTATGGAAAATGCTAATAAATTTGAAATTGATAACACTAAAATTTGCGTTGCTGGTTCTTCAGCTGGTGGTAATTTAACTGCAATCATGTGTCATAAATATGCATCTTCTCCACTATCTAAAGAATTACCCCCAATTAAATTTCAAATGATGGTTGTTCCAGTAACTGATAATACTGCAACGGGCGAAACTCAAATATCTTGGTCTGAAAATCAAAATACTCCTCAATTACCAGCATCAAAAATGTTATGGTATAGAAAAATTTACCTCCCAGAAGAAGGTGAAACATTATCTGATCCAGAATCAAGTCCTTTATTCTATTCCGATGAAAGTTTTAAAAATGTTCCTCCTGCGTTTATTGCTGCTGCTGAGTGTGATGTTTTACGTTCTGAAGCTGAAGCTTATGATGCAAAATTAAGAAAGAATGGAGTACAAAGTACGATTCATATTTACAAAGGTGTTCCTCACACTGCAATGGTTATGAATGAAAGATTAACTCAAGGTGCTAACTTAGTTAGGGATACTACAAATGCTATCAAAGAGGCTTTTTATAATTAACTAAATATATTCTGTGAATAATTGTATTTAGAGTTTATGTATCTATATAGAGTAACTTTAAAGTTAAAAATTTTAAAAAAACCTGTTATGATTAAGAAAGATTATTCTTAATACTATCCAATAACTAACCCTAATAAAAGACTTAATAGTTAATATAAAAGACTTAATAGTTAATACAAAAGATTTAGAGAAAAACAACAGGTTTGATGTATAAATTAAATAACTAAAATTAGGATTACGTAATATGATTACGTAACCAATAAAAAAGAAAAATTTAGGGATTTGTATAAAAAAATTATTTTAGTTAAAATTAAAAATTGTTTAAAATGTTTTTTGAAATTCTTATAAAACATCACGTGAGTAGTACAGTACAGGTTAAACCCTTAAAAAGGTAAATTTATAATTGGTTGTATAGTGTAGTGGTTATCACTTTCGGTTTTGATCCGAACAACCCCAGTTCGAATCCGGGTACGACCTTTTAATTTTTTAACTCATCTTTTTAATTTGATTAAATGATTCAAATAATTTTTTTTAATCTGACATCTAACATTAAATGTTTTATCTATATAAGTTGTAAAGTTTACACATCATTATTAACGCCGATACTTTCATAATTAGAAAGAAAAATAGCTAGATCATCAAAATATCCGTAATGATCAAAATCATCATCGTAGTAAATAGTAATCGAAATGATTGACATAGCAATATCATTTGGTATGAATCTGCCTAGTTTATTTAATGCAAAAATAAAATATTCGCAAATAATGTTAAATGTGTTTAGATCCCAATTTGTTGATGTGCTGGTTTTATTAATAATTACTTTTTCATTGTGTTGTTTGGTTTTTGATCTATTTAACAGTTCTGTTTGTTTAGAAATTAGCAATTTAATCATTGTGTTTTTCTTAGTGATTTCAAATAAATCTATAAATCTAGAAGTGAAAAATGTTTGCCCATATCTTAGCATCTCCTTCAAATTACTAATGCAAAGACCAACAACTCTGAGATCATTCGTTACATTCAATATAGAAGAAATAACTTCCCAAAGATTTGAACCAATTGGTAGAAATTTCGATTTCTGTGTCGCCAACAATGGAATAATCTTTTTTATAATTTTTAATAGTAATATAGTAAGTACAACAGAGTTAGATTGTACTAATCTCTCGGCATATGATAAAATATTTGTAACTGTAGTATACAGTTTAACATCCAATGGAGATACCCACTTATCGAAATCATCATTATCGTCATCATTTTTGCTATCATTAATTTGAGAAGGTATGGATTTAGTGTCAGTTTCGTCATTGCTGTCATCACTATCACTATCAATTTCAAGAATTTTGGATTTTCTGAGTGGTTCATCAGCAATATTATTTTCATTTTCATATTCATCATCATCACTATCAACCAAATCATCATACATAACTGCCTTTTTGGAAATAAAGTCATCAACTTCTTGAATCGATTTTAATCCCCACATTCCAAATGTAAACACATTTTCATCTGCACAATTCATTTCTAATTGTTCAAAACTATAGTCTTTAAGATCTTTGTAAATTTTAGATAAGATTTCATCAAATACCAAAAAAAAACCTTCTATTAAAGATATATAACCGTGATACATATCTAACAACGTAAAGATGGTTCTAATAATATCATCTAATTCAGCAACAATATTCATTGATCCAATTTTTACTAAAATAGATAAAATAATTGGTATTTTAGGAGTTAACGACTCACTCACTAACTTGCTAGATAACGAATCGACCAAATAATCTGTATTTTCTGCGAGTAAAGTTTCGATTGATCCATTGTATAATAATTCTGCAATATTTAAAATGACTAATTGTGCTTCTATTCTAACAAGCTCATTTGATGAAGCTAAACATTCGACAATTGGATATAACACATAAATTAATTCATCCTGAAAATCTTCACCTAGAACTTTTATTGAATTATCAACAACCCTTAAACTTAAAATTGATGAAGAAATATAATTAAAAGAATTTTCAGTAATATTTGAAACTTGTTTTAATATAGCAGTTGAAAGCTCTAGAGAAGAGTATGATAAATTTATTTGTAAATCCCACGATTCATCTTTTTTATCATTAATTTTACCATTATCATCAACGCCTTCATCTTCATCGTCAAATTGAAGGAATTCATCAACATCTGAGTTCAATGATGATTTTATATTTTTTATTATTGATGAAATTATCCAAGAAGAAACAGATTGACTAACATAATTTAAATTTGAAACTATTGATGCATCATCTAAAAATATCCAATTATTCAATTCGTCAACATTTTGAATATTCGAAGCTAAAACAACAAACAACTGATTTAAAGCAATCTCTGTTTCTTTGGTGAATATTCCATTAAACAACGCTACATTATGAATTTCATTAAATGAATCTCCTTTGTAATGATCAGAAACAAGTAATAATTTACTTGACATTGATTCATCAACGTTTGAAGTGCTAATAATTTTTTTTTTCAAATCAACCTTATTTTTAATTTCAATTAGCAATGTAACATTTTCTTGGAGTTTTTTAATTATAGTTTCAATTATAGAACAGTCAATAGAATCCATTCCTCCTAATATATTCATTAGTAAACTTATAAATTGTATCATATTTTCAGCCTTTAAAGGATCCGGAGAGCTAAATTTGTATTGCATTGAATGTAATTCTTCATCTAATAAATCATGAAGTGTTGATTTCAAAGAATCTGCTTCTGTAACATATATTAAAGAGTCAACTGTTGGGGTAATAAAGGTTGGATCAATGGCACAAATTGAAGACAAAGATCTTAATATTATTGGTATCAAAGGATAACATGAAATTAAACAATTTCTAATAATTTTTACACCAAATTGATAGATGGAATCTTTAACATTGTATTTATCATATCTTACGACGTCAATATTTAAAATGATTTTCAATGCTGTATTAAATTGTGGTAGTGTTAATTTTAACCAAGCTGATGTTCTGTGTTGTTTATTGGATGAAATATTTTCAGGGATTTCTATTAATAAGTTTGAATCTGATTGAAGAGTTGTTTCTTTTCCTTCTAAATCTGTATATAAATCTGCAAATCCTTTCAAAGATTCTAAAGATGTAATTTTATTTTCAGCCTTAACATTTAAATCAAAATCAGAAAACACTCTAACAACTAAAGTTGAAAGTGTAATAAATGATTCAACAATTACATCGGAATGAGGTTTTGATTTGATAATTTTAGCAATAGATGATACGCTTCCTGGGAAGAACAATGATAAGATTTCACCACTGTTTAATAAATGATAAAGGACATTCAATGCTTTTAACGCCTCAACTTTAATATGAGTGATATTAGAATCAACTGCAACATTTAGCAATATACTAACTAGATAACCTAAAGTTGGAACAAATTTATTATTATTTAAAACATTCTCAATAAATTTCGAACTTTGATTCAAACAACCTTGAAGTAAAGTTTGGATACATTCAATACCATTTTGAAAAGTTTCATCTGAATGATTTTTAATAGAAAAGTTTCCAGGTTTTCCACCTATAAGAAATGTTATTAGTGTGACATATTGAATAAATAATTCATTAGAGAGAACACCTGGTTGACACCAAGAATATTTCAATAAAACATACATAATAGATAAAAGTTGTTCTAATTCTGAATCTGTTATTGAGTCATTCTTTAGTAAGTTTGTTAAAGGAACCATAATATAATCTGACAAATTTACAGGAATAAAAAATTGAACATCATTCACATTTTTTAAACATTTTGATACTTCTCCATTTAATTTCTTATTTAGATCTTTAAGCGTGTTTAACAGTTCAACAGATCCTATCGGAATATCATTTGATAATGTTAGTTTGGCCAATTTTGAACATATCGGCTTCACTGCAACAAATATTTCTGCAGCTGAATCCATTAAATATGTGATTTTTTCCCTGTTGCCGGTGCTAATAGGTATATACCAAATGAATCAAGGAATAAACTGTGTTTTTTTGACATGTCTTTATCCATTTATATTCATTTTTCACTTTTCAATTTTGATGTTGTGGTCGACGACGCAAATGTTACCCGGCCTAACAAACTGCCACCAGAGTTTTTTTTTCATCTTTCCATTTTCTTGCGCGCAACGTTGAATATAAAAAGGTGGACGATTCCCCATTTTTTCACCGAACCTATTGACTAGGTTTTTCTTCTTGATTTCTTCACCAGCTAAGTCAAACCAACGTTTACAACGTACGTATATCGTCGAAGATATAGAACAATATTATAGTTATTCAAGCCGTTCAATCAAGAATTCCAAATCACTCACTCACTTATTATAATTAGAAGAAAGTAAACAAACGCATTAGAAATTATGCTGTCCAGTAATTCAGATATCAAGATTTTTTAGATTATGTCTGGTGATATAATTCGTTTTGATATTGATTTGACTCGGCCATATAATACTCTAGTGACGTTTTGGATAAAAATACCATTATCATATATATATACATCAAGTCATCTGGTTTCCAGTGACTCATGACTCCCTATGGACACTCATGAGGCTTTGTTTTACTATTCTTTGTGCACATCTTACTTATTTTTAAATATATTATATAATATCAGGCATGAAAGTACTAACATTTTAAACTAATACTATTTTATCACTTTTCTTTACAGTCACAACTACTTTTATTACATAATAATTCAAAAATGACCAGAAGTTCAGTTTTAGCAGATGCTCTTAATGCAATTAACAATGCAGAAAAGTCAGGTAAAAGACAAGTTTTAATTAGACCATCATCAAAGGTCATTATTAAGTTTTTAACTGTTATGCAAAAGCACGGTATGTATTAATTATTTTAATTTGTTTTTTTCTTTTTTTTTATGCTTTTAATACACCGAAATGATAACTGGATGGCTCGTCGTTGAATCATAATTGTATCCATAATTTTGATTTGTTATCTAATCGCTGGCTGTCTTTTAATTTTTCGGAAGATCAATATCCTAATAGTGGATTATATTGTATTTAAATCGTGCTAATTTTTTTTAAAGCATATTGAATCAGTCTGCTATTGGTAACATTTTGTTCAATTTATTTTTTTCTTCTTTTGTTTTAACTTTTTTTGATAAACATAATACTAACACTACAATTATCATTTAATATTTTTTTTATCATTTATTATAGGTTACATTGGTGAATTTGAATACATTGATGATCACAGATCAGGTAAAATTGTTATTCAATTAACTGGTAGATTAAACAAATGTGGTGTTATTCAACCAAGATATAATGTCAAGATTAGTGAAATCGAAAAATGGACTGATAACTTATTACCAGCTAGACAATTTGGTTATGTTATCTTAACCACTTCTGCTGGTATCATGGATCACGAAGAAGCAAAGAGAAAGCACGTTTCTGGTAAGATTTTGGGTTTTGTTTACTAATTTTGTAGCTTTTTATGTACACTATTTAGTATATAGTATATTGATAATTAATAATCGGTTCATGGTAAAATGAAAAAATATTTTAAAAACCAATAAATGAATTTTACAAATACTTGAATTATATTTGTATAAAATTATAAAATTTAAATACACATTATATTGTAAAATTTAAGCAAAACAAGCAATAAATTAAAAACTTTACATTTAAAAGAAACTTCAGATTTCATTTATTTCCAACATTTAGAACTTAGAACAATCCAGTAACAATTTGAAAAATAGCACCGAAAATTAATGTTAAGAAGGGGTTTATTTTTGATGTTACTGTTAAAATATATCAAGCATAGAATAAGATAACCAATGTTAGTATATTTATATTTAAATATATTGGATTGAGTAAATGTGGAAATAAGAAGAAAGAATAGAATCAAATTTCAATATATAATGGAGTCCTTTGAACTTTATCAAATGATTTTTTTGGTACCTTATTTATTTGTTTTCCATTTTTAGATTTAATAGTTGAATCATATTTTGGTAATTTTACCTTATTTTTTTGTTTTAACTTTTGTGATTTAGAAAGTTTTTTAGATTTTGAGTTTGATTTTGATTTTGATTTTGATTTTGAGTTTGAGTTTGATTTAGTTTTAACATTTTCAAGCTTATTTTTTTTTTTAAACTTTTTATCTTTATACAATTTTGAACCTGATTCATCTTTAACCTTTTTATCTTTTTTATCAGGTAATTTTTCAATTTTTTCAACTTTTTCATTTTCATTTTCATTTCCACTTTTATTTTTCTCCTTTTCAATTATTATTGTTGAATTATTTTCAGAATACTCACGTGAAACAGAATAATTTGGATCTGCAATTGGTTCAGGTACTGGTTTAACAGTTGGCCTTTCATTAATTAATGTACCATCAGCAGAAAATATTTTAAATTTTGCAGTCATTTCTTCTTGTAATAATGGAATATGTTTATCTTTTTTATCATTTGTTTGAAATGTTTTAACAATTGTATCACCCATTGATCTTGGAATACCTTTAGATATATCTAAATTAGAATATTGTAATTCACAAACTTTACGATTTGATCCTTGTTTTCTTGATGATTTAATTTGAAACGATTGTTGATTTTGTAATAATAATTTTTTTGATAATGGAACATCTTTAACTTTTGAAATTTGTTCTTTAAATGAATAAAAGTCAGGTAATAATTTAACATTACCCCATTCATCATAATCAACCAATCCATAATTATTTGGTTCTTGAGCAAATTCATAAACTAAACCACCAGAGAAAACACTTGTCATTTGAGATGAATACATTGAACCAATTTCTTTAAAAATTCTTGGTAATACTTCATTACAACCATATTCAGAGAAAAATATTGGTTTTGTATATTTTGAATAATCTTTAACTAAATTATTATATCCAGAAGTTTGAAATGTTTGTTCACCACACCATTGATAAGTATTAACACCATAAAAATCAACTGATTCTAATGGATCATTTTCATAACATTCAAGATATTCAGCTAATGAAATTCTATAATTTAAATCATCAGCAGCTGAATAACCAACTGGAATTGGTCTTTCTGCATTATATTTTATAAAATGTTTCATATCTCTAATAACAGCTTTAACATAAGTTGGTGAATTTGAAGCACTAGTTTTATCATTAATAATTTCATTACCAGCAAAAAATGCTAATGTATTATTATAACCAGAAAATTCATTAACAACTTGAAAAACATGATTCATATATTTATCATTATATGTTGTCCAAGGTTCATATCTATTTAAATGTTGATTTGGTAAAGGTGAATTTACATCAAGTACAAGATAAATTCCAGCTGCTGCTAATAATGTCATACATTTATCATGATTTAAATTTGGATTAACAGAATAAACTCTAATTGTATTAAGACCTAATTCTTGAAATAAAAATATATCTCGTACACAAGTATCTGGATTTGATAATGGATCATTAAATTGATTAACCCCTGACGAGCCACCAGGTTGATAATCTACACCTTTAATAAAAAACTGATTAAAAATTAAAATTTTAATAATTATAAAATTTATTAAGATTAGTTAGTAATTGAACTATAGATATATTATAATAATTATTTTTTTTCATTTTCAAAGTTAATATACTTACTGGTTTATTAGTTACTGAATCATAAAAATGATTTCCTCTAATTTCAATAGGATGAATTCTAGCTTCTATTAAAGGTAAAAATATAGTAATTATATAGAATGTTAATAACCATATCATTTTAAGATAGTTATTTGATGATTATTATTGATACGTATCAGTATTTGTTATAAAAGAACAAAATATAGAGTATATGATGAAAATTTGAAGAAAAAAGAGGGAGATAAAACCAAAAAGTAGGAAACTTGCTTTGTTTTCATTTCAATAGGAAAAAGGAAAAAGGGGAGAATTTTTTTGTTTTTAGTTAGGGGGCTCGGTGGTTTTCCTTATTAGGAAAGTGACAAATTTATTAAAATTTCAAATTATTTGACGAGCCTCACTCATGTTTACCGGTTTATTATCATTATTATTGGGTGATTATGGATTATGAATATGTTTGTATGGGTTTGTGATCATATGATTTATAAAAACATTATATATATTATAACTTATAAATGGATACAATATATGAATATATATATATGAATATTGGAAAAAGGGGAGATATAGGTAGAATGAGAATAATAAATAAATAATGAATATAAATAAATAAATAAGAAAAAGTAAAGAATCAAAGAGAAAAAACAAGAATAAATAAATAGGATTTTTTTAATTGTATAAATTTAATTAAATATGAATGGAATTTGTATAAGTTGAAATGAAATGAAATTAATAAATTAATAAATTAATAAATTAAATTAAATCATTTATGGTGCAGAACCAAAAACATCAAGTAAGAAAGCTTGTTCTTCTTCATTATGTAATTTCTTGTTACCAGCAGCAATTGAAGCAGATGGATTTCTACCAGCATATCTTAATGGAACTGAGAAACCAGCTTCTCTTTGAGTTTCAAGAATTCTTGGGAATACAAATGAATAAACACCGAAATTCATTGGTTCTTCTTGACACCAAATAAAGTCTTCAATATTTGGATAAGATTGTAAAGTTTCCTTTAATTGAGCATATGGGAATGGATGGAATTCTTCAATTTTAACAAATGCAGTTTCTTTATCATTTAATTCAGCTCTTCTTTTATGTAATGCAGTATAAACTTGACCAGTACATAAAACTAATTTTTTAATACCTTCTTTATTATTAATTGATTTACCTAATTCAATATCATCAATAACTGGTTCAAATTTAGTTTCACCAATAAATTCTTCCTTTGGTGATCTAGCTAATGGATGTCTTAATAATGATTTTGAGAAAATTAAAATTAAAGGTTTTCTATATTGACGATGCATTTGTCTTCTTAATAAATGGAAAATTGAAGCTGGAGTTGATGGATAAGCAACTTGCATATTACAATCTTGATGTTGTCTTTCTAATTTTTCATTAGATGGATAACCTCTTGAATCTTCATTACATAATTGTAAATATCTTTCAATTCTAGCAGATGAATGTTCTGGACCTTGACCATCATAACCATGTGGTAATGATAAAACAATACCAGATCTTTGTTTCCATTTTGATTCAGCAGATGAAATAAATTGATCAACAATAACTTGAGCAGTATTTGCAAAATCACCAAATTGTGCTTCCCATTGAACAAATGCATCAGGTGAAGTTAATGAATAACCATATTCATATGATAAAACACCATATTCAGATAATGGAGAATTTGCAATTACAAAATCAGCTTGTGAATCACTTAAATGTTTTAATGGAACATGATGATGATCATCTTTTTGATCATGTAAAACAGCATGTCTTTGAGAGAATGTACCTCTTTCAACATCTTGACCAGTTAATCTAATATGATAACCTTCTAATAATAAAGAACCAAATGCTAAAGCTTCACCAGTTGACCAATCAATACCTTCACCAGATTTAATTGATTTTAATCTATTTGTTAAAATTCTTTTCAAATTTCTATGAATATTAAAATCTTTTGGATATGAACCAACTGCAGTACCAACTTTATTAAAAATTTCTTCAGAAATACCAGTTAAATTTGTTGGTAAAATTTCAGTTGCTAATTCTTTTGGAGTTTTAAAATCTTCCCAAGGTGCAGTTAACCATTCTCTTGATTCTGGTTTATAATCTTTTGCCTTTTGAAAAGATTCTTCAAAATGATCCCAAACCCATTTTCTATGTTCATTAATATCATCAGTTGTAAATGTACCTTCATTTTGTAATTTTTCAATATACATATCTAAAACTTGTTTCTTTTTAGCAATTTCTTCATACATTATTGGTTGAGTAAATGATGGTTGATCAGTTTCATTATGACCATGTTTTCTATAACCAACAACATCTAAAACAACATCAGTTTTAAAAGTATTTCTCCATTCAGCAGCTAAATTGAATAAATAAACAACTGATTCAATATCATCAGCATTAACATGAAATACAGGTGCATTAATTGTTTTTGCAAAATCAGATGGATAAGTTGTTGATCTTGCATGTAATGGATCTGTTGTAAAACCAATTTGATTATTAACAATAACATGAATTGTACCACCAGTTGCAAAAGCTGGTACATGAGTTAAAACTAAAGTTTCATAAACAACACCTTGACCTGCAACAGCAGAATCACCATGGAAAAGTACACCTAAAGATTTATTAAATTCACCAACATCATTTTTTGAATGTTGAATTGCTCTAACTCTACCCATAACAACACCATCTTCAGCTTCTAAATGTGATGGATTTGCAACAATTGATAAATTAACAGTTTTACCAGATGTTGTTGGTCTAGCATAATTCATACCTAAATGATATTTAACATCACCAGAACCTTCACCTTCACCTTCTTTAATTTGAACACCAGCAAATTCATTAAAAATTGCTTCAGCTGGTTTTCTAACAACATTTGTTAACATATTTAATCTACCTCTATGTGGCATACCAATTACAATATCTTCAACACCTAAATCAACAGATGTATCAATTAAAGCTTTCATACCAGGTACAACAGATTCTGCACCTTCTAAACCAAATCTTTTATCATTTGGATATTTTGTTGATAAGAAATTTTCAAATTCACAAGCCCACATTAATCTATCTAAAATTTGTCTTTTTTGATCTGGTGAAAATTTATAAGGAGTTGGAATTTCAATTCTTTCTCTTAACCAATCACATTTTTCTCTTGATGGTATATGAATAAATTCAATACCATAAGTTGAACAATATAATTTTTCACAATAATTTATAATTTCTTTTAATTTAAGTGAATTAATTCCAGATTCTTTAAATTTTGGTAAAATACCGGGACCTAAAGTAATTTCCTTTTCTAAATCATTTGAATTTAAACCATAATATTCTAATGTTAATTCTTTTGGAATTGATTTTTTTGAATCACCAAATGAAACATGTAATGGATCAATTTTTGATTTTAAATGACCTCTAACTTCATAAGCTCTAACTAATAATTGAGTTTTTAAATGAGTCATTACATCTTCACCAGCAATTTGAGTATTTTCATCAGGAATTAAAGAAAGTGAACCGATTGGTGAAGGTATAATTGTTGGTGGTGCTTGATAAGCAAGATTTGCAGGTCTTTTACCATTAAGATTTTTAAAATAAGCATTCCAAGAAATATGAACAGATTTTGGATCTTTTAACCAAGCTTCATACATTTCATCAACATAAGAAGCATTATCACCTTGAAGGAAACTATCTTGACCAAAATATCTAATTGAATTAAAAGAAGAATTTGATTTTAATAATACATTTTGAAATGTATTTGAATTATTACTTAAGACAGAACGTCTTGAAAGCTGTTTTGAGAAAGATCTAAGCATTATTGATCGTTTATCAAAAGAGTTGTTTGTGGCGATATAGAAGGGAAAGAGGGGAAAGAAAATAAAAGAAGAGGTTACAAAAGCAAGTGAGTAGAAGGAAGGTAAGGGAAGGGAAGGGATGTGTGAAAGCAGGAAACAGTAAGAAACAAAAGGAGGGTGAAGCAAAGAGAGGAGCAAATGAAGGAAATGGAGTGCAGTGAAATGGGAATTGGAGCTGTAATGGGAGGTTCAAAGTAAAGCTCAACAGAATAGAATAGCAGTGTGAAGTTTGAGTGGCCACTGGCCTTATGTAATGGATGATATGAACGATACAACTAATTAATTAATTATTAATTAATGAGAAAATAGAAAATACGATCCGGAAATTCGCGCAGACACACACGACACACACCTCCGTGCACCGGCCCGGAGCTGACACGGAAAAGGTCTGCTGCTACTCGCTGGCTGGTGATTGATGATGATTCTGCACTCTGCTTACTTCGGGGTTGCCAATGCTGTTGATATTTATACTACGGTTGGTACTAGTTGTTGCTGTTTGCTGTTTGCTGTTTGCTGTTGTGTTGTTTGTCAATGTAGCTGTTCGTGCGGTGGACAGTGAACGCCTGCAAAGCAAACACGAAACACGGCTCGGAGTAGTGAGCAGTGAGCAGGCTCGCAAAACAAAGAAAAGCAGCACTTCGTTTCTCCGTATCCCCGTGGCACGCAAAACGCGGAACAGCGAACAGCGAACAGCGAACAGCGAACAGCAGCAGTGAGCGGTGCTTATGCCCGGGGCCCGGGGTTTCCTGTCTCTGTTTGCTCGGTTTCCACTTGCTGCTGCGTTGCGTGCTGCGTTGCGTGCTGCGTTGCTTATTCGAGTCGGCTTTTCTTGGGTTAAACTTGTGGCGGTGTATTGACAAAGATTATTATCCGTTAGTGGCGCAGGGTGCAGCACTTTTGGGACGATCGACGCAAAAGTTTTCAGAGTCCCGGGTCACGTGCCCATCTTTCAAATTTCATTAAATTTACATTTCTCAACATTTTTTCACCATCAATAATAAATCATTTAATAATAATTGATTAATCTTCTCTTTTTTCTATTGACACTATAAATTAATCTAAACATTCTAATCAAAACATATAAATAAATAAATAAATACTTATGTTTATATTTCAAAGGATACGATATTATCCAAAAAATATAATATATTTTTCTAATTTAAATTTAAATCAACAACGTTTAAATTCAACAAAAATAAAAACAAAATTAGATTTAAAAAAATTTATAAATTTTGAAAATGATTTAAATAAAATATCAATAAAAGATTCTTCAATTGATTCAAAAATAAATTTTTTATTAAAATATAATAATAAATTAAATATATTTGATTTAAATTTACCAATTAATAAATATTCAATTGTATTTAAAAAATTAATTAATAATTATAAAATTAATTTTAATAAAATTAAAATTAATGGTATTGGTACATTTTTAAAATTAATTTTAAAAAATTCAATAAATGGAATTGAATTAATTAAGAATTGTGGAATTCTTAATTATGAAGATAGAGATTTAATTTTCAAAAATCAATATAATAAAAATTTACAATTATTAACAATTTCAATTTTAATTGATAATAAATTTTATAATGATGCTTATCATTTTATTAAAATTTATGATTTATTAAATCCAAAAAATAATGATACAATTAAATTTAAATTTAAATTATCAAAATTTAATGAATTTAATAAATTTTTCAAAATTAATTCATTAGAAATTATTAATAATAATTTAATTCATTTATATTTAAATGATTTAATTAAATCATCATTATATTCATCAGAAGAAAAAATTGAATTTTATCTTTTAATTTTATTTAAATATTTAGAATTAAATAAATTAAAAAATTTTAAAAATTCAATTAATCAAATTAAAATTTTAAATTCAAAATTTTTATTATTATTAAATAATCAAATTTCAATTTCTTATTCAATTTTTTTATCATATTTTATTAAATTATATCCAAATTCAATTCAATTACTTAAAGATTTATGTTTAATTTCAACATCAAATTCAATTCTTAAAAATAATTCACCAAATTTAAATGATTTACCAATTGTTAATATTAAAAATGATTTAATTCAATTAAATTCTCAACCTTTTATAAATGATATTGCATTATTATATTCAAAATATTTAAATGAAAAATTACCAAATAGAACAACAACAAAACAACTTTTTAATTTATATATTAAAAATGTTAAATATTATCAATTATTAAATAATAATAATTCTAATAATAATTTAATTCCACATCCATTTGATTCAAAATTTCATGATTCATCAATTTTATTATCATTTTTAAATTATACATTTAATTTAAAAATTGGTCTTAATAAACCAAAATTATCATCAAATTTAATTTTAAAATTTTATAATAATATTAAAACTTGTCGAATTAATAAAAATCAAATTAATGAATTTCAATTATTAATTAAATCATTTAGTACTTATAATTCATCATCAAATATTAAATTTAATTTTATAATTTTAACAAAATTATTAAATGAATTTAATAATCAAAATATAATTTTAAATATTGAAATTTATTTTAATTTAATTAATTTATTAATTAAATTAGATTTTATTGAAAATGCAAAACAAATTTATTTATTTTTAATTAATCATCCAATTTTATCAAAAAATATTAAAATTAATCATGTAAATGAATTATGTTATAGATTTTTATGGCCATTTCCAACTCATTTACTTGAAATTAAAAATTTAAATGAAAATGGAAATGAAAATTCTTTAATTAAAAATGAATTTACATTTAAAAATGATTATTTAATTCCACCAGATAATTTAATTAAATTATTAGATTTACAATTAGAAATGCATAGAAAAGTTGATAATGATATATAACGATTTTTTTTTTAATTATTTTATAAAATTAATGAATAGACGAATAATAATAAGATGTACCTTTTTCTTTTAAAATTAAAGATCATCACCAAATTCTGCAATTGTAACCATTTGACCAGGTTTAAAAGCAGGTAAACCTAAAAATGGACAACTATCACATCTAAAAGCATCACCAAGTGAACATGAATTACAACCACCAGTTTTACCTTGAATTGTAAAATCAATTTCAGTCATATCATCAGATGTAAATCTAACAATTTTTCTTGAAATATTATTGTCATTAGTATTGTTATTTGAATTTTCCCTTTCTTTAATTCTATTTTCAATTTCTTCAGCTTCTTTATTTGCACTTTGAGCCATTAATCCAATTATTGAATTTGAAATTTCAGACCTTTTCTGTTCTTCAGCTTCTTCAATTTCTTTTAATCCACATGTACAACCTTTACATGCCCTTTTTCTTTTTGTACCATTAATTTCACATTTAACAGGTTGAACTGTTGGTATACTTAAATTATTAAAATCTAATTCTTCATCTAATTCTTCATCATCGTTATCATCATTATCATCATTATTATTAATATTATTTAAAAATGCTAATTTTTGCTTTTTATCTTCATCAGATAAGATTTTATCAGAATCAGAATCAGATATTGAACCATCAGTTAAAGATGGAGGACTATTATCTAATCTTTTAAAAGTTGGTAAAGATAATGAATTATTTGATAAAGATGAATTTGTAGATCGTTTAAAATTTGGTAATCCATTATTAAAATTATTATTATTATTATTAGTTGATTTTTTTCTTGAAATTAAAGAAACTGTATTATTATCATTTAAAATACTTGGTTTGATCCAAGATTTATTATCATTTGAAATTAGGAAACCTGATTGAATTGCTAAAATTTCACTTTGATTTGGTAATAAACCAGTGAAACTTCCATTTATTTTTAAACAATTATATAAAATATTTAAAAAATTTTTATTAAACTGATTAATTGATGCTTCAATTGGTGCTTCATAATAAATCAAATTAAAATGATTATTTAATAAAGATTGTTGACCATTTGAAACTCTATCAATTACATATTGAATTATATTAGAATTTGGATATTTAACTTGTAAATCTTTTTTCCTACTATTTAATATACTTTCATCAGTTACGAGAGTCGGATGGAATAGCAGTAATATATTGAATTCTGACATGGTTGAATGATTGCTGGAGTATTGGGTGTTGAAGGAAAGAAAGAAAGAGAGAGCAGTGCAGGCAAACAAAGCAGTAGTGGTTATCACTATCTATCCCTATCTATCAGTATCACTATCTCTCCTATTCATGTTACTTTTCAGTTCAAATTTTCAGCTTTTCAGCTTTCAGCTTTTCAAATTTTCAAAGCCCGCACTTGCAGCCGATTACTAAGCAGGGCGTGGCCCAAACAGGCAGGTGTTTGCGGGCAGGGCGGCCGGAATAAACTGCCGCATTGGGCAAGGGCTGCACATACACAGCTTCTTAGAACATAGGACATAGAACACCAGTGTATCAGTATATTAAGTATCAGTATCAAGTATATATATCAGTATCAAGTATCAAGTATCAAGTATCAAGTATCAACTACTCCAGCCATCAGCAATCAGCAATACGGTTAATTGCCGAAAAGGGAAAAACAAAAACACCGCGATCCGTCACATTTCCATGTTTTCATGTTGCTGGAATCGCATACATACATAGATACACAATACACTGTTGTTTATGGTTCACTTTGCTTTCTTGACTGCCATTCTTCAACTGATTGTCCAACACCAACTGATTATATATACTTGGATATAACAAGAACAACCATGGAGAACCCTCCGTCTATAGAAAACATAGATCTTATACAGAATTTGTCTAAACAAGACCTATTAAAACTTTTCCAATCTGTCCTTTCTAAAAAAGATGATGATGATAATAATAATAATAATAATCCTAATCCTAATAACAATAAAATAATATCATCATCACCTGAAAAGTCACCCTCAAAACCTCAAGTTAAAGAACAAATTAACCATACTTTCCAATTACCAATAGATAATATTATAACAAAATTAAATCAAATTCAAAATTCAGTTTCCCTTTTAGGAAATCATGATAAAAAATTAAATTTATTTTATAATTCTTTAATTTCACTTTCTGATAATTTTATTAATGATTTAAATCTTGAAAAGGATAAATTAAATAATGAATTTATTAAATCTTTAGAAACAATCACTAAAATATTTTCAATTACTTCAAAATTTAAACCAATTGAATCAATTAATGATTCTGTACTTAATCCAAAAATTAAAAATATAATTGATAATTATTTATCAAATTCTTTTAAAAATTTAGATTATTATTGTTCTGAAAATCTTTCAATGTATGATTTAAATTCTTTAATTGAAGAAGATTTAATTAGACTTATACCAATACTTTCTCAACAATTATTAACATTTAATAAACAATTAAAAAAATTTTATTCATTATATGATTTAATTGATGATTATAATCCAAATATAATTTATGAATCTTTTTTAATTAAATTACCAACTAAATCCGATATTAAATTATTTAATGAAATTAATCAAGCAACAGATATAAAATTAATTTTACAAACTAATTTTAATCAAATAAATCCAAATTTAATTAATCAATTAAATACTCAAATTTTAAATTTAAATCAATTTATAATTATTAAATGTAATGAAATTAAAAATTTAATTATTAAAATTACAAATTTAAATCATGAATTATTTATAGAAAGTGATGAAAATTATTTAAAATTATCTGAATATTTAAATAATAATGAATTAATTATATCTAAAATTGGAATTTCTTTTAAAATTTTTAATAATTATAATTTAATTTATAATGATTTATTAAATTTAAAAATTGAAAGGCAATCAAAACTTGATAATTATCTAATTAAAATTGAGCAATTATGGTCAATTTTACGTCCAAATTCAAATGAAATTCAATCATTTTTAAAAATTAATAAAAATCTTTATTTAAATTCATTTAAAAATTTTGATAATTTATTAAATGAATTAGAAATTGAAAAATTAAATCATATTAAAGAATTTATTTATGATTCAAGGGAAAAAATTATTGAATTTTGGAATTTATTAATGTATGATGATGAATCAAAAAAAATTTTTAAAGATTTTTATATTAATGATGAATCTAAATTTAATGAAAAATTATTAGATTCTCATACAATTCAAGTTGATAAATTAAGAAATGAAGTTGAAAATTTAAAACCATTATTAAATTTAATATCTAATTTAAATGAACTTATTGAATTAAAAAAGGATTTAGATGAATCTTCAAAAAATCCTTCAAGATTATTAAAAAGAAATTCTTTTAATATTTTAAAACAAGAAGAAAAAAGTAGAAATAAATTATCAAAACAATTTCCCTTAATAATTAATCAACTTAGATCTAAAATTAAAGAATTTGAAATTATTAATAAAAGAGATTTTAAATTAAATGGTGAACGTTATTTAGATAAATTAATTGAAATTGAAGATTTTTTCATTCATTCAAGAAGAAATAATAGATCATCATCATCATCATCATCTTATAATAAATTAACATCATCTTCATCTATAAAAAGGACAAAATCTAATATTAATAAGAAAAATATTAAAAATGTTCAAACTCCATTACATTCAATTATTAAAAAGAGAAATCCAGATCAAATGACAAATCCATTTTTATCAAGAGATCCAACTCCACTGAGAAATAAAAATTCTTCACCAACAATTCCATTAACAACATCATCAATAATATCATCATCATCAACATCATCTCCAAATAAAGCATCAATACTTTCAACAGAACCAATTATATTAAGAGGTAGATCTCCTGTTAAAAATAAACTTAATTTGAATGCATCAACATTAATTTCAAATGTAAAGCCAATTATTTCACCAAATTTTAAAAAAATCCCATTTAGATCCCCAATGACAAAAATTAATAGAAATAATCAAAATAATATACCCATTAATATTCAAACTACTAAAAAATTAAATTCAATTCCTGTGGAGGAATTGAGTGATTCTTTCTTAGATTATTCAGATAATGATGAAAATATAAATCCTAATAATAATAGTAAAAATAATAATATAGAATCACAATTTAAAGTTAACAAGGAAAATAATCAAAATCCTGTTACTTTATCAACAATTAAAAATTCATTAGGAGATCAAACAAATCATTTTAATCTGAGTCTGGATTCAGAAACATTCTAATTTATAATAATTAATAATTAGCTGTATATTTTACAAAACTTGTATAATAATAAATTTTAATATCCTACTAATTAATTATCCTTTTCATCAGTATAAGGTTTAACCTCTCTCGATCCAACATCATTCCAGTCAGTACTTAAACTAGTTCCATTACTTTCAATAAAACTTTTCATCATTGCTCTTTTAGCATCATCACCAGCATTTTCATATAATTTTTTAAAAAATCCATCAGGATCTTGTGATTCTTCTTCATTATTTCCATCATCATCATCAATATCATCAAATTTAATTTTTGACCAATCTTTTTTAGTAATTGAAGGATAAACTATTCCTGAAGATTCTTCATCTTTTGGAATTTTACATTCAATTATATTATTATTATTATTATCAATATTATCAATATTTTCTAATTTTGTCCAAGTCTTTAATTCTTTTTTAACTAATAAAATTTGAAGTTTTGTACCAAAAACTTTAAATGATGAATTTAATTCATCAATATCAGCAAATAATTTATCAATTTTATATTCATATTCAAAATTATTTGAATCTTTAAATTTAAAATTAATTAAATTAAATTTAATATTTGATTCAACAGTCTCTGGTATTATCTTTTTAATATAAATTGAAATTTCAACAATTTTACCAGAATCAAACCAATCTGTTCTTAAATTTTGTTTAACTGGTTCAGAATTTAATTTTATCTTATTATTCTTATCATCATTATCATTCTTAATTATAGTTTCTTTTATTGTATCATTTTTAAAATTTTCTTCTGTGTATAACTCTTTTAATGATTCTAAATTTTCTTCAAATTTATCATCTCTATGATTTATACCTAATTTACGATTAATCATATCCTTAAAAAGTTTAATTTCAGTATCTTTATTATCACTATAATTATCAGCTAAATAAATATATTGAGCAGCAGCTGGAAATTCACCCTTTCTATAAAATCCAAATGCCATAAGTTTTGCACCTTCTGAAATCCATTTTTTATTATTAACTTCATTACCTTGAAAGGATGCCATTGCAGCTGCATCAATTGATTCATCAAAGTTTTTTAATCTTAATAAAATTTTCGATTTTAATAATAAAATTGGTGCTGGTGGTTTAGAATTACCATCACATAATTTATCAACTTTAATTTTAGCTTCTTCAAGTTTATCTTGATCAATTAAAGTTTCAATTTCTTTGATATCTTCTGTTAATGTCATTTTGGAATGTCAATCAGTCAATCTTACTTGTCATCACCATCATCACCATCATCATCACCATCATCATCAGATGTAAGTATTATAAAGTTCAAATACTAACAGGTTGGATAATTCATGATTTGACTCGGTGCACGGAGGTTTCTGACTTTCGCATTTTTTTAATTTTAATTTTTTTTATTTTTTCACAAATCAAAAAAATTTCAAATAAATTTCAAATTTAATATTATAACCTTTTTTAAGTAAGGTATTAAACTAATATATAATCTATACATTTTTATATATTATTAATAAGTTTGATTCAGAATCCAAGAAAAAGCAAGAAATTTTATAATGTCTGAACCTGTTCATAATGTTCAAAACTTAATCTTAGATGCAGGTCCATTAATTACTCAACCAGCATCTCAATTACAACAACTTGCAGATACATTTTTTACTACTCCAGGTGTATTTAATGAATTAAAAGATGAATCTGTTAGAAATCAGCTTATAGTTTGGGGTGATAATTTAAAAATTAGACATCCAAAAAAGGCATCAATTGAAGCCGTAATTCATTTTGCAAAATTAACTGGTGATTCAACAGTTTTATCTCAAAATGATTTACATATAATTGCATTAGCTTATGAACTTGATATTGAATCAAATAATGGTATTTGTAAATTAAGAAAATTCCCTGGTGAAATTAGACCTGAAGATGAAAAAATTATTGAAGAAGCAAAAATAAAGAGACAAGAAGAAAGAAAAGCTAAATCTGATGAACTTAAAAGTGTTGAAAATAATGAAGAAGAAATTAATTCAAATGAAAAAAAATTTGATGATGATGGTTTTGAAATAGTAACTAAAAAAGTAAGAAAGGGGAAAAAATCAGATATAAAAAAAGTTGAAATACCAATAAAAGAAATTATTGAAATTGAAAAACCAAATATTGATTCTGATTCAAAAGATCAAATTACAGAAGATGATTTAAATGCAGATTATGATGAAGATGATGATGATGGTGAATGGATTACACCGGATAATATTGCAATTGCAATAGCTAAAGATGAACAAATAGATAATATACAAGGTGAAAAAGAAATTGAAACTATTACTAAAATTTCTAGTGCATTAGCAAGTGGAGATTTTGCAGTTCAAAATGTTGCATTACAAATGGGAATGAATTTAATGAATACGATGTCTGGTTTACAAATTAAAAGATTAAGAAATTATATGTTAAGATGTCATGCTTGTTTTACTTTATTACCAATTCCACGAGATTCAACACCAAAACATTTTTGTCCATCTTGTGGTGGTCCAACTTTACGTCGTATTGCTGTTTCTGTAAATTCTGAAACAGGTAAAATAACACCACATTTAAAGAAAAACTTTCAATGGCGTACAAGAGGTAATGTTTATTCAATGCCTTCTCCATTATCAAAAAATACAACAAAGAAATATGGTAATAAAGGTTATCAACATCGTGGTAATGAAAAAATGGATAATGGATTTTTCACAGAAGATCAACGTGAATATCAACAAGCAATTAAAAATGCAAAATGGCAACAACGTCAAAATGAAAAAGCACTTGAAGATTTTATTGGTGGTGGATCTGCAGATAACTGTATATCTCCATTTTTTACTGGTGCTGATGTGAAACAAGTTCATGTTAAAGTTAGTAAAGGTAGATTTGCTAACCAATCAAGAAAGAAACATTAAAAACATATTAAATAATTAATGTATAATTTTATAATCGGTAATTAACTCTTGAATCTTGTAAAATAAAGATATTTTCCTATCTATTGATATATCTGTTATCCGTGCGAGAGAGAAAGAGAGGAAGGAAATTTCAGTCAATTTTTTTTGAATTACTTACCTGTTAGTTCTTAAAGTCTTGGGTATTTTAATCTTTTTTTTGCTGTATGTTATCTATCAATCCTCAATCTATATATAAATATTGTCTTTTAGATGTCCATGATACCATTGCAGCATAAAGCTGCCGGACATGAAGGTCCAATGCAAAGTATTGATGGATCATTATTTGTTAAACCAACTACAAATCAAGAAATTGAATTTTATAATAAAACACAAGTGAAAAGAATGAAGTTAGGTGATATTGAATATGGAGAATCTTTATTTGATTGGATGCCTGAATATGTTGGTGTATTATATCCTGGAGCATCAAATGATTTGATAAGAGAGACAAATGGTAGAATTGATCAAGATCTTCTTAATAAAGCAACTGATACATTAGAAATTGAAGGTGAAAATAAACAATATTTAATTTTAAATAATGTTTTAAATGGATTTAGTCAACCTAGTATAATGGATATTAAACTAGGCTCTATTTTATATGATGATAGTGCAAGTATTGAAAAAATTGAAAGAATGAAAAATGTTTCAAAAACAACTACAAGTGGATCATTGAGTTTTAGAATTGCCGGTATGATTATAAAAGATGATTTTGAAGGTAAACTACCTCAAGATTTACCACATTTAAAAATGAAAGATGTATGTAATAAAGATTTTGAAAAGGAATATTTAACATTTAATAAATATTTTGGAAGAAAATTAACAAAGGAAAACGTTTCTGAAGGTTTGAAGATATTTTTTAGGTACAATAAATTACCAAAAAAGGTTCAAGATATTATAATACAGAATTTCTATGTTAGATTACAAATGTTATATAATTGTTTATTGGATGAAGAAGTTAGAATTGTTTCAGGATCTCTATTTTTCGTTTTTGAAAATGATATAGAAAGATGGGAAAAATTAGGGTATGAAGATCCGATAATTCAGCCGCAGTTAGCAAATGATGAAGATGAAGATGATGAAGAAGAAGAAGATACTGATGATGATGTTGTGAACGCACCATTAAGTACGTTGAAGTTCATAGACTTTGCACACGCTAAATATACACCAACCCAGGGATACGACGAAGGGATTGTATCGGGTATAGAAAATTTATTTGAAATAATAGAACATGTATAAATGAATTGTTTGTATGTTATAAAAAGTTATATAAAAACTCCGTATAAATTTAAATTTTTTCAAAAGTTATTTTTCATAATTCTTAGTTTGTCCATAATTTCAATTGGATCAGTCAAACCAGTTGCTTTTAAAACTTCAGGATCATCCAATCTAACAAATGGATTAAATAATTTTTCATCACCAATAGTGAATTTCCCAGTTGTAATTTCATTTTTAATACAGAAATTTTTAAGATTGTTTAATGCTTCATTTTTTTGTCCAAGTACAGATAATGAAAATTTAACATTACTTTCAGTATATTCATGGCCCGGATACACTATAGTATTACTTGGTAATGACATTAACTTTCCTAAAGATTTATCCATTTGTTCTCCATTGCCTTCAAAGAATCTACCACAACCAGAAATAAAAAGTGTATCACCAGTGAAAACACATTTTTGTTTGGTTTTTTTATCAACTGCGTAGTAACAAATGGAATCTTGGGTATGACATGGAGTATGGATAGCAGTAACTTCAATATTATCACCTAATTGAATAATTTCATTATCCGATGGAGTATATGAAACACCTGGAGAATCATGACCTGCTATAATTGGTATATTTTTAAAAATTGTTGTAGATAAGTATTTATTTCCACCTGAATGATCATTATGATGGTGTGTATTTACGATTGAGACAATATCAGATTTATTCTTCTTTAAAAGATATTCTTCAATATCATTTGGAAATGCAGGATCAATAATCCATGACTTATTACTACTTTCATCGGTCAAAATATAGCAATAATTATCACCAGATTTCCATCTCATTGGTAAGGACGTCACATGCATCTTTCTATATGTATTTTTGAATGTTAATAATCTTATAAACGGTTTCTGTATTCGACTGTATAGGGGAAATGCCATACCAAGTTTCCCAAACTGAAATACAAGAAGAAAAGGGACAGAACCATAGGCAAGGCAAGACCAGATTATGTATATGTGGTACGTACTTAAAGTGCCACAGAGCACAGAACCAATCAAACCGCGATGAAACCAGAAAACGGAAATACAATATTCAATATTCATGTCTGCTCGCCTCGCTTGCCTATTCAGGAAGGAAGACGATGGTGTTCTTTATCTTTCATTTATCTTTATTAGTTCTAGGTATTTTCTATACATTAAGTAATAAGAAATACATACTTATATATTTACATATATTGTCTAAGTTTCTAAAGAATTATTTGCCAGTGCAGACCCTCTTATGCACTTTCAAATGATCGGATCTTTTAAAAGAATATCCACAACCATCACATTTGAATGGACGATAATTAGCATGTACAAGTATATGTCTGTTTAATGCTGTGCTTCTTGAAAAATGTTTGCCACATTCTTTACATGAATGTATACGTTTAACACCTTTCATATTTCTATTTGTATTGGAAGAGCCATTTTGGTTAATCACTGCGTGATTCAATTTATTTACCCTAGCTAGTTTCATATTGCTGTGTGGCTTTTTAGTTTCTGTGATATTCATCAAATTAGAATTTTTCAAATATTGTCCAGAAATTGGAGTTTTTTGAAATAGTATTGTTGAATTATTTTCACACATGCAATTGTAAGGTAAGAAAAATTGATTTTCTTCATCATTTAATTCTTTCTTAACTAAAAGTTTCTTTAAATAAAGTTGTAACTTTAAAATATCATAATGATAAATCTTAACATTTTCAATGTTTTTAATATTAAGAATATTGTAAAATTCATTAGTAAATGAATATAATTCAATTATAGTTTTAAAAACATCAAACTTTTTAACAATATATTTCAAAAATTGGAAATTAATATGATTAAATATTGGATATATTGAAAAATATAATGTAGAATTGAATGGAATATCTAAATTATTAAGATTAATTGAATCATCATTATCATCATAATCATCATGAAGTTTAGTGAGATATAAATCATGACTTTCTGGTATCTTGATTGTAAGTAATTTTTCATTTACATTGAGTAAACATTTATTATTTGCTGCAATTTTAAATGATGATCTCTTCTTATAAGTTAAAAATACTAAATCTTTACATTGATCAACATCTTGATTTATTATAGTTATATTCTTCATATAATTGGAAATTTTAACAAATGATTTATACTTAATATTACAATTGAAAAAGGCAATTTGAATTAAAGAAGATTCACAAACGGCATTAAGGAAATTTGAATCAAAATCAGATTGAATAAGAGTAAGTGTTTTTAAATTTGGCAATATTGGACTGTTTAAATTATCATCATTTATAACGATCTTACAATGTTTTAAAGTTAAATCTTCTAATTTAGGAAAATCATTTAAAGTTTCTAGAATTTGATTTGAATTTGTATCAAAATTAAGAGAAATATATAACTTTCTCATCTGATGACAATTATTTAGTAACCAATTAAAATTTATATTACTTTCCAGAGTAAAACTTAAATATAATGAATTGATTCTATCTAAACTACCTAAATCTTTCAATTGTGATTTATCAATTGTATCAAAGACAATTAAATCATAATATACTTTAATCTTTTCATCAATTTCTCTAGGTATATAATCTCTTAATCTACCTTTAAAATAAATACATTTAAGATTGTTACTTTTTTGAATTAGAGTTGAAACACTGAATAAATCTACTTCATTTCCAATAATATTTAATGTATCATAATTTAATAATTTCTCCACAATATCGAAATATTCATAATTAACAAGGGTAAGTATCTGTAATTTTTCTTTAAGAATTTCCGAATCTTTAATAACTGATATTTTATCATTTGGAATTTTAATTTTATTACAGTGTTTTTCCAAAAGTTCATGAATCTTATTATATTTTTTTGTTCCGATTTCAACAAGAGGAAAATGAATTTTATTAACTTGACAATCAATAAGATATTCTAAAAGATAATCATATTCATCTGAGTCAATTGAAAGTTCAAACCAGCTAGTATCTTCATTGATGTAATTATTATTATTATTATTATTATTATTGGTATTATTGGTATTATTGTGATTGTTGTCATTTTCAACAAGTTTTACACATGAAAGATTATTAAAGACATCAACAAGGTCAACCCAAAGTGATTTTCTACTTTCTGAAAGATCATTAAAACTATAGAAATCATCCCTTTTCTCATCTTTGGTGATGGCTTTAAGAATGGTTATCAATTGTCTAATATCAAGATATTTTAAGATTCTCTTACGTATGCTGGAGTTCGGGATTTCAAGAAGTAGAGCGGCCAATTGTATGGTTTCAATCTTTCCACTAAGAGAATCTTCAAGTGGATAGAATGGCCGTAGCAGCATTATGGCAGATGTGTGGTTGCAGTGTGGATACGGGATGGTACAGAAACAGAAAGGTGATAAAGGCAATAAACAGTCTCATATTCATCATCATTGTCAAACCATCACATCATCGCATCAGAATCTGTTTCAAAGTTCAAATCTGAAAGCCCAAAAACGAAAAGAAGAAAACAGAAAACAGAAATCTCCCGCACCGCCGCAACGGGCGTTCTGCTGTTGATTGATCTTGATATATTTCAGTACTCCGGGTTCCTGATCTATTGTCGGTGGTTGACCTTTCTCTATCTTTATCATTGCTATTCGTATTAGATTACCTACTAGTTATTACAATTACCTGATTCAGTTATTATCTATTATACAGTCATTTGTTTAGTTTACAGTCTCCGTCACTGTTATATCCCCTTCGTTTTCTTCTTCATTTTTGTCCTTTTTCTTCTCTTCTTCTTTTTCTTCTTCCTCATCATCATCGTCATCATCATCATCATCATCATCATCATCATCATCATCATCATCATCATCATCATCATCGTCGTCGTCGTCGTCATCATCATCGTCATCGTCATTATCATCATCTTCATTATTATTATCATCATCTTCATCATCATTACCTCCATCATCATCATCATCTTCTTCTTCTTCTTCTGGATATCCACCAAGCTTTTCTACAATCATAACAACTACTTCATTCCAATCCATCATACCACCCATACCGATCTCTCCATAACTACTCATAACTTTTTCAGTTGGTTTTAAAATTTCAATCCATTTCATATTTTCTTTAATAACTTTAACATGTCTTTTAGTTATTACAGATGTATAAGCAAATGAAACCATTGCAGGTGCAAGTAATATTGGATATTGACTATTCCAAGCTCTAACAACATTTGTTAATAAATTATCACATAATCCTAATGCAATTTTACTTAATGAATTAGCAGTTAATGGTGCAATAATTAAAATATCTGCCCATTTTCTTAATTCAATATGTAATACAGGATCCGTTCTACTATTCCATGTACTCCATTCATCCTCATCTCTCCAAAGTATTATATTATTTGGAAATTCATTTTTTGAAATAAAATTTTCTGCAGATTTTGTTAAAATTAATTGAATTGATACTTTATCTTTATAAATTTCATCTAATTTATTAATTATTAATTTAGTTTTCTTAATTGATATTGATCCACAAGCTCCAAATAATATATGTAATTTACCATCATCATGTTGAAGTCTAGCAGATACATTAGATGGTGTCATAATATCAGGTATGTTAGTGTTATTATTATTGGTATTGGTATTATTGGTATTGACATTATTATTATTACTATTACTTAAATTCAGTGAACTTAATGGTTGAATAATCGATGATGTATTAGAATTCGAACGATTTTCAATAATAACTTTATTCAAATCACCAACATGTGTAGGTATTACCCCTAATTGACTTGATATATTTGATATATCAAAACCTGGTTTCAGGTTAAAATCTGGATTATTAGTATTTGCAACAATTGATCCACTTCTAGATCTAATTATTGGAGTTGTTGGTGTAGCAGCTGGTGCATATGTCGCCATTGGTGATTGATGTTTTGTCGTATCATCAAGAAAAAAATGTGCGTGCATTGATGATGTTCTTTGATGAAATTGTGATGATGAAGAATTTGGTGACATTAATGTAGAGGTGTTATTATTATTATTATTATTATTATTATTATTATTATTATTATTATTATTATTATTATTATTATTATTATTATTACGACTACTAAACTTATCTCTAGCAACTGCAGCTGCCATTGATGCACTAACAGCATGCTGAGCCGCAGCTCTAGATTCAAAGCTAATAGAATCATCTAATATCTTAGAAATGGATGGATTTTCTTCCATAAAATATTCATTTTGACTAGAATTACTTTCAAGGTCACTCACAATTGGTTTATCTAATTTATCATCATTATTGTCATTTACAAAAGATGTTATCGTTCCTGTTGTTAAATTATTGTTAGAGTCATTTATATTATTTGCATCCCCACTAATTATATCAGCTTTACTATCATTTATATTCATTAATGTTACTCTTGCATGTTGTAAAATAGGTGGCGGTGAAGGACAACGTAAATTAGAAATAGCAAGGACACTGGGTGATTCTAAAGATTCTTTGTTCACAGTTGATTTAGAAGACACAATTTTCTCCTCTCCTGGATTTGTAGTATTTGAATCCATAATTTAGTTCTCCACCTGTATTAACTTCTGACTCTGGGGTTTGTGGGGGGTTTGTAGGTGTATTATCTTGCTGTATGGAAGGTGGCAAAACAAGGGCTAGGCAACTAGTAGGTTGGTATGTATACATACAAATTGCCAATAAATCCTGCTCAGCATGTCTTAGTTAAATATTAAATGCAATTTGCGATTGAAATCCACAGAAAATTCAGAAAATGGAAAATGGAAAATTGTGGATTTTTTTTTTTTTTTGTTTTTGAAGTACTGGGTCACGTGAGAATTGCGTCATATAATATAAAATGTTGACTATATCTATACACAGACTTTAAATATTTATTTACAGGTAAAAAAAATACAACTATATTTACATGATTTATTGTTGATTTTGAATCAGAAAAACATTTGATATAGTTGATCTAACTCATTTTCACCAATATCATTAGATTCTTCATTTTCAAGTATATTAGAATTTATATTAAATAATTCATCATCTTGAAAAATATTCCATACAGAATCAACATCATTTGATTGATTTATAATTGATTGATTAAATCCATTTTGTTCAATAGATTTAAAATGTTCTGTAGTTTTATCAATTACATATTTCCAATATTCCATTTTCAAAATTTCAGAATTTGTATTTTCATTAATAATTTCACGTGAATCCCAATAACTCTCAAATCGATCTACATTTTTCATTAATAAACAAATATAAAGTAAAAATTTAAAATGAACTTTAAATTTACCATATAATGCTAATGGAGATTTATCAGAAACTGATGTATAAAAATCCATTAAAAAATCAGTTAATGCAGGTAATGATTTCATTAAACTGCCCATATTCAAATATTCTTTATCATTTAATGAAATTCCATCGAGTCCTTTACATAAATAATTTTCAACTTCAACTAAACTTAAATTACTAAATTTAATAGAATTCTTAATGTTTTCATTATCATTTTCATTATCATTTTTATTATCATTTTCATTTTCATTATCGTTTTCATTATTATCGTCATTATCATCATTATCATCATTATCATCATTATCGTCATTATCGTCATTATCGTCATTATCGTCATTATCATCATTATCATCATTTGATTTAGGATATAGTGATGAAATTTTATATTTTGAATTTCTATGAAATATAGCAAAAAAACAAAAAATTAATTTATTATTAATTGTCATAAATCTTGAAAATAATAATCTCATTGAAATTGTAAGTCTGGTACTTTGTGAATTATGAGATATTTTACCACTTATAATTTTTTTCATTAATCCAAATGTCATAACTAATGAATAAAATAAATGACATTCAGTTTTATTCTTTAAATCTTCAATTAATTTTAAATCTTCATTAGTTATTTTAACATTTAATTCATCAACTTCATCTAAAGATAATCTTAAAATAAATAATAATAATTGATAACAAATAATAAAATCTCCTTTAATAATTAATGAAAATATATATTGTACAGGTTTATAATCACCATGACTTAATAAATCATCAAATGGTTGAAAAACATAAAGTAATTTTGAAGCTGAATTGGCTAAATCAATTATTTGATTTAATGAAATTGGATCAACTGAATTAAAAGTTTCTACAACATTTCTTAAATATAATACAATTGGTTCCCAATATTCATATAAATTAGGTATACAATATTTATAATCAATTTTTAATGGTTCACCTAAATATACTGATGAAATTGCATCAATAAATTGAATAATATTCCATGCAGATCTAACCATTTGTTCTGAATAATTATTAATATGATCACTTCTAATATGAATACCTAAATTAAATGCCATTTCAAGTACAATATTAAATATAAGCATTGAATTATTACTAATACTTATTGAATCCATAAGATAAAATTTCATTCTATATATTAAAAATCCTAATAATAATTCAAATGTTGGACGTGTTTTAAATTCAGCAAAGCACATACATTTTAATGCTGCATAACCAAATTCAGTTACACTAGATTGATTAATTATATTATATTTAAAATTAACTGATTCATCAAATTCTGTAAGTAAATAAACCATTTGAACAATACCTAAAATATTTGCAAATATTGCATAAATTGTACGATAATTTTCAGTATTAGTTGATGGTGGTAAATAAATATAAATATTTTCATGTTTTATAAAATATTGATTTAATATTTTTTCCATATTTGAAAATGGTAAAAACATACTTGTAATAACATTTTTTAAATCATTTTCAAAATATAATAATCTTTCTAAAATTGCATCAATATTAACAGATATATATTTAATCATAAGATTATCAATTTCTTGTTTTGTATAAGTACCTGTTAAAATTCTAATTTCTTCACTAGTTTGAATACAAATTTCATCTGAAAATTTTGAATTTAAATTATCGTCAGAAAATAAAAATGGCATCATCGATCGAAATTTAACATATTTTTTATTATTTGTAAATATTGTATCAATTGATATTGGTGAATAATATTTAATACTATCACCAGTTTTAACAAATAAAGGTTTTTTAAAATTTAAAGTTTTATATTGAAATAATTCACTTTCTTCTTTAATATATGGTTTTTCATAATCCAATGTATTCGGAGTTAATTTGGGTTTATCGCCGTGATTATCACCGTAAATAATTTCATTATTAATAGTATTTGTAGTTGCACTAGTATAATCATTCAATTCAATTTCATTTAATTGATTAAAATCATTATTATAAAACTCCAATTTTTTCATTTCTTCAATACTAATATTATAAGTACATGAATCTTGTAATTTTGATCTAATGCATCTAGTACACGGAAATTTTCTATCACATTTAACTTTCCGTCTCCGACAATTGGTACAAACATAAGATGGCCTTTGAAGTGATTTCTTCATCATGCCAACAATGTTATCACAATGAATGTATATTATTTAGATGAATCAAGGGAAAATGTAAATAAGAAGAAGAAAGAATAAGATTAAGAAGAGTTAACACAGAATGCAAGCCTCTGAAGATAAACAAGAAGCAGGAAATCAAAATTAAATAAAATTCAAAATAAAATCAAATAGAGCTAAAGCTGGTCATGGAAATTGTTGCCGCACCCATGTACCAGCCTCACCCCCTATATACGATTAACGATTATGACACATTGGTTGCTGTTTTTAGTTTTTAGTTATTTTATTAGATTGTTATTAAGTTATTAGAATACACGTACAAATATAGATATATATTACACAGAGGAAGTACACGTGACTCACCCGGAGATCACGATAATTATATCACTTGTTAACAAACCAAGTGCAATCGACATAAGAAAAATGTGATTCAAATTTGTCAATATCAAAATTATCAACATCTTCACCAGTTTCCAGTAATTGCTTTACAGCTACTACAAAATATTTGTAGAGTGTATAATAAATAAAATTTTGTGAAATTAGTGACTGTGATGTATTAAAAAAAAATCCAATTAATAATTTAATCATTGCATCTGGATTTTTAGATAATGAATCAACTGCTTCACTTAATTTAACAATATCATCTCCAAAATTAACAAGTTTTGATGGTGAACATTGACTTGAAACAAAATATTTACATAAATCTTCAGATTGTTTACTAGTAATATCGAATAAAAAATTAAAATTTTTATCAGATTGAGAATTGTTAATACTATTTTTTTTATTAACAACAATTCGACACATAAAACTAGTCAGTGTATAAATAATTCTTGTAAAAATTTGAATTAAATCAAATGAATATTTTTCATAAAATGAACCATCTTGTTCTGAAAATTTTACTAACATAATATTTAAATCAACAAGTGAAACAATTGAAAGTTTAATTGATCTTTCAAACAGTCTTTTTTCTAATTCTTTAAATTCTTTAATAATTGAATTATTTTTTTCATTATTACCACAATTTAATTGAAAATCTTCAAATGTTTTAATAACTGAAAAATATCCATTATAATATAAAAATAATAATAAATTTAATGCTCTAATTGAAGTTGCAACACCAACTAAATCATTATTTTTAATACAAACACTTGTTGAAACTAATTTATCAGTTATAAATCTTTCAAATTCTATAACAAATCTTTCATATTGAATAATTGAAATTTCTTCATTTTTATTATTATTTTTATTATTAGCTAATAAAAATGCTTTTCTATAAAATTTGCAAATATCTGCACAATTTGCATCAAGAAATGAAGTAATATAAATATTTTCCATATCAGTACTAATTAATTGTGGAATACCTGAATTAAATGAACTAAATGTATCAATAAACATTACTAAATTCCACATATTATGAAAATCAGATTCTTCAAAATAATTAAAATAATTATCTTTATTTAAATTATTTGGTTTGGTATCACTATAAACTCCTAAATTAACAGCCATATATATTGCCATAACACCATAATTTAAACCTAAACCTGTATTTCCTGATTTAAAATTAAAACGATGTGTATATGAAATCATAAATAATATAACTAAAGTACCTAACATTGGTATATTAAATTTTTGAGATAAATCTGTTTCATTTAAAATTATTTTTAAAAAAGAATTTAATAAATCTGTTTTATAATCTGTATTAATATTTTCATTTCTTAATAGAGTATCTTGATCAATATGATTTGGAACTTTTATAACATTTTCACTTTTTGGTAAACCAAATCTCATTATTGCAAGTATTAATAAAATTTCACTTGAATCATCATCATTTTCAATTTTAATAATTTTTAATTTATTATTTATAGAAGATTTAATAAAATGATCAAATAATAATTTCTTTATTAAAGATTCAGGTACAATTGGAACAGATTTTGTTAAAACTTTTATTGATATATTCATTTTTTTTATAAAAGTATCATAATCAATAAAATAAGTTTCTAATAATTTACAAATAAATTTAAATTTTGACATTTTTAAATCATTTAAATTCATTTTATTATCATCATTATTATAACTTTGAGAAATAATTACCTTTTCAAGTACTTCTTTATAAACTTCAACAGAAAATATGGATTTCCATTTTAATAAATCATTATCAATCAATGGTAAAGATCTTTTAAATAATTTACCCATAAATTTATCAATTTCTGTATAACTTGTAATTGAAGATGCACCAAATTGTAAATTAAAAGAATCAAGTGTAACAGTTGAAGTTGTTTTTAAAACAGATTTAAGATGAATTGATGTAACTAATTTTAAACCTTTTAACATTTTTGAATTAAGTATTGAATCATCATCAAGATAAAATTTTAATTGTTGAATTTTATCTTTTAATTGATCAATTTCATCATTTTGAATATGAGTAGATTTTAATTGTTCTAATGCCAACAATAGATTATTAAATTCTCTTGATGCAAATGTTGAATCAATTTGTGAATATTCAGTTGAATATTCTTTATTATTAGTATTATTATTATTAGTATTATTATTGGTATAATTACTGTTAATATTTTTATTATTATTATTATTATTATTATTATTATTATTATTATTATTATTATTATTAAAATTATTATTGTATACTGTTGATCTTGGTATAAGAATATGTCTTGAATTATTAAAATTATTATGAAGTTGAATATTTGAAGCAATATTTGCAATATGAGCATTTGTATTTGCATTAGCAGTTGATACTTTATGAAATCTTTCTTCATTTTCATCATCAATTTTTCTAATTTTAAAAGTTTCATTATTTTCATGTTCTTCAATAAAATTTGGAATATTATCTGAATTTTCATCTTCTTCAATTAAAGATTCATCATCTTGTTGAATTTGAGATGGATTTGGAGTTGAATTTACTGATTCATCATTTTCATTTATTGAATAAACACAAACAGAATAACCATGTCTTTGACAAGATCCACATATTGGTCTTTCTCTATCACATTTAACTTTTCTTCTTTTACAACTCATACATGATATTGATATTCTATTTCTTTTCTTTTTCGTTGCAACATAGTCAGGTGGGGGTTGAGAAGTAATTTGTACTAATTTATTAGTTGAACTATCTAGCAGAGTTGTGACGAATTGTCTATATGGTTGCTGAGAAGAATTGTTATTATTAATGTTATTATTATCAATGTTTTCGTTATTATTTGTAGGATTGATTGTGCTGGTATTATTATGATTAAGAGTAGAATTTGAACTATTAAGTGAATTTGTGGATTTATTACTGTTGACTTGATTTATTTGAGAGTATGGATAATAATGGTATGGTTGTTGAATTTGATGATTTTGATAGAAATGTTGTTGTTGTTGTTGTTGCTGCTGCTGCTGTTGTTGTTGTAAATGACTATTCACATTTGAAAGCGGAGTACAGGCCATATTCATATTCCTATTCATATTCCTATTCATCATATTCATGTTCATGTTCATGTTCATATTAGAATTCATATTAGGATTCATCATATTCGTATTCATGTTCATGTTCATATTTAAGTTTGAATTCATGTTTATACTTCTGTTTAAACCATTACTGTTATTGTTGTTGCTGTTGTTGTTGTTGTTGTTGTTGTTGTTGTTGTTGTTGTTGTTGTTGTTGTTGTTGTTGTTGTTGTTGTTGTTGTTGTTGTTGCTATTGCTGCTGATATTACTATTATTACTAGTGCTATTATGACTACTGTTGTTGTTAATATTGGTTTCAGAAGAAGTCCACACCCCTGAATTCGGGTATCCTCTATTAAAAGGATCCATCTGTGTAGTTTTGCCTGTAACGTTGGGTAGAATGCTTGTATCAGGGAGGTTGTCAGAGGAGAAAAGGAAACAGTCTCCGTTTTGTAGCAGTTGCAACTAATCAGCAGAAAGAGTTGCAGTGTGCAACCGATGTGGAATAGCCAGTAGCCAGTAGCCAGTAGCCAGTAGCCAATGATCGACTCCAGCCTGCAACATAGCCACCTCAGACAACGACTGCAGCAGCTGCAAAATGCAAAATGCAAAACCACCGCAGAGGCCGGCCAGCCAGCCAGCCAGCCAGTTGCACTAGTTACTAGTTGCAGCAATCGCCACTAGCCCAGTTCCCAGCTCCCAGTTGCCAGCTCCGCTTCCCGATCGGGCCAATGGCCGCCCTCGCTCACCCCCCGCGGAGATAAGCGCACCCGATACAGAACGGCCACTGATACATGTTGCATACTCGACACTCGACACTGGCTATTAGATACACATTATTACTATACACTACACAAGAACATCACCTACACGATAACTGCCTCTCGTGCTCAACATCGTCTCTTCCTGCATCGCCTCTTCACGACTCACAACTGGTCCGTAGTCACCTTCATAAATAGTAGCACCGCTTTTACGTCTCAATTCAACTAATCCACACTCCCAACTCTGTAAAATTTGTTCACTGCTTGGCCTCTCTTCCGGATTTGGATTGATCATCCAACTAACAAGCTTATCCAGTGTTGATTTACCATCGTAAAACCAATATGGAATCCATTGTTCAATATTCATCATTCCTAACATACTTCCATTCTTATTATGATTAGTATTGAAATTACCTCTATTATTTAATTTTCCCTTGATAAATGATGAATATGATAAATTGGATAACTCGCTTTTAATGGTATTTTCACTCTCACCATGTAAATTACTACTAAAAATACTATCTCTATTCATATTCATGTAATTATTAGTATTATTATTATTACCACCAATAAATCTCGAATCTGATAAATCACTACTACTTAAACGACCCGCATCAGTTAAATCACCAGATCTTAATTTTTGCCATGGTGTACCATTATCAGGTAAAATTACATTAGCTGCAACTTCAACCATAATTAATCCAACACTAAAAATATCCGCTGCAAATGTATATTCATGCTTTGAAATAATCTCAGGTGCAATATATTCTCTATCACCTTCCCTATCAAAAAATGTTGGTATTGGTAATTTAACTCCAACTCCAAAATCTCCAATTTTTAATGTACCATCAAATGTAATAAATATATTGGCTGGTTTTAAATCTAAATGAAGTATATTATGTGAATGAATCCATTTTAATCCCATCATTACTTCAACAAGTATTTTCCAAACTCTCCATTCATCTAATCTACTTCTACTAATTTCACATTGATTAATTAAAAATTGATCTAATGATCCATTCTCACAATAATCCGTCATAATATATAAATGACTTTGAATTTCCCATGCTGAAATTAATGTTAAAACATAATCCCTACCATCACTATGATCAATAATTATACCATTATTAGTATTATCTTCAATTTTATTATCACAAATAAATCCACTTTCATGATTGTCATTATCATTATTATTATTATAATCACTATATTCTCCAATCCTTCTTAATGATTTTAAAATTTCAACTTCTTCTAATTTTCTTAATCTCGTCTTTGGACCAGGCATACGTTGTTTTGTTCTTTTAACAGCATATTTAATACCTTCAAATTGAACTTCATAAACAACAGAAAATTCTCCTTTACCAAGTAATGTACAATTCCCAAATTTTGAAAATAAATGATTATCAATTTGTGGATTTTCTTTAACTGATACATTTATATCATTATTTAATGTATCTGTACTTCTTGTATCATATATTTCTTTTAATGTACTCTTACTTTCATTTACATATAATGGTGTTGATGAAATTATTAAATCAGATCCATTAGATTGATTAATTAATCCATCCTTATTTTCATTTTTTCTTGAATTCTTAGATTTATTAAATATAAATTCAACTGGTGTATGTGGTGAATTATTTTTCTCATTTATTGAAGGATGTTCTAAATTTGGTATATTAACCATTAATGATGCTGGCATATTAGGTGGTGCAAAAACAGGTACTTTTCCACCATTACTATTATTATTATTATTATTATCATTAGTTAAATTAACACTCGATGTAGAACCTTTTGGATTAAGTGATTGAACTGATGGATTTCTTGAATTAGCTCGTTGCCAATAACTACTCCCACTTGAAGATATACCATTAAATGTATTAATATTATTAACATTATTATTAACTATATTATTATCATTCACACTTTTATATGAAAATCCAACACGTCTAGTTGGTGTATCATTCAGTTTACTCCCACTACTATAACTTCCATTACTTCCAATACTGTTAAAACTTTCAGGTGTATTAATATTTGAATTATCTTTAGTACTTTTTATACTTGAAAAATTAATTGGAAGATGTAATTTTTCTCTTGGTGTTGTTGGTAATTTTTCAGCTTCATCCCACATTTTAACATCATCATCAGTATCATTATTATTATTATTACTATTACTATTATTTTCTTCATAATTATCACTCATAATTCGCATTTTCTTAGTTATATCCATATTATGATTATTATTATTACTACTACTATTATTAATTAAATTATGATTATTTTGATTATGTGTACTGCTGGTAAAGATTGAAATATTTGAATTTTCTTCTTCATTATACAAATCATCAAATTCGTTAGTAAATTTTAATAAACATTGTTGTAAGTCAGATGTATTTACAGCTGGTAATGCATTAGATAAAATAACATTATTATTATTATTATTATTATTATTATTATTATTATTATTATTATTATTATTATCGTTATTGATATTATCAGTAGTTGAACTAGAATTTATATTAACAAGATTTGTATTAGCAAGTGGATTATTAATATTTGCATTCTTTGATATATTGTGTTTTGACATTGTAGTATTTTCAGTATAATTATATGAGTGTTTTGTAAAATTAGTTTCATTAGATGTAGTCATATTAAATGAAGAATTATTTGATTTTGGAGTTGAAGAAGATAAATTATTAAATATTATATTTTTATGATTTTTATTTATTGAAGAAGATAATGAATTATTTGATAATATTGATGTATTTGCAGTTGGTGGTGCTGATTTATTTTTTAATTTAATATTATCAATATCAACAACTCTTGGAGGTTTTTTACATGGAGTTTCAGGAACTGTATGTTTAGATTTCCTCATTATATTAAATTCATTTTTACTTTGTAATCCCGTTGAAGTAAATGCAGTTTGAAGTGGTTTAACAGATTTATAAGCAGCTGGTGTTGCAAATTTTGAATTTATTGATTTAGATGAATGAATTGTTGATGGTATAATCATTGATGTTGAATTGGATGTTGTAACAGATGATGAATTAGACATTGATATAGAACCTGTTGTAATTGGTCTATTTGTTAATGATAAAGGATTTGACATATTTATTGATGATGATGATGATGTTGATAATATTTTATTAAATGCATTTTTGGATGGTGAAATATCATCTGTCATTAAATCATTATCAATATCATAATCTTTTGTTGATAAATTTATTTTGCTATTATCATTATAAATATTAATTTCATTATTAGATTTTAAATGATTATTAAATGAATTATTTGTATTTAATATTTTATTTAATGCAAAAGATTTTGTTTTTTTAGTTGATTGTTGTTGAGATTTATTATTTGATGGTGAAAGTTCAGTTTTACTTGGTGATATCTTTTTAGATAATTTATCTTTATAATGTTCCAATTGTCTTTCTAATTTCTTTTGCATATCAGAACCTCTTCTATTAGTACTAATATGATTTATATTATTAATATTATGCGTTCCAAATATACTTGAATATTTAGCTCTTAAAGGTTTGTAAACAGTTTTTGTACGTGGAGTTGATGATATATTATTTGATGATGAAGAAGGAGTAGAAGATGGATTTGAAGTTGAATTTTTTTGTTCGATTGTTAATGCATCTTTTGGATCTAATGATGTATTTGTATTATTAAATGTTAATTCATTAAAACTTTTAAGCATTTCATCATTTTTTGAAGAATTATTTATAACCCTTTGTGTTGAAGGACTTGCCTCTAAGGATAGATTTAATAGACCGGTACTTCGACGTAAGGAAACTCTTTGCATATTGTTACTGTTTGTTGTTGTTGTTTCAGTATCTGTATTGTTTTTTAATATTTTATTTGATTTTGTTAAATGATGATATGTTACTGGAGTAGAACATGAAGAATATGAAATATTTTTTAATTCAACATCAACATCAGCATTATCATCAGCATTATCATCATCATCGTAGTCATCATTATTATTGTCATCAATATCCTCATCATCATCATCATCATCATATTTTGGAACCATATCTTTCTTATTTTGAGAATTTGGAGAATTTGGTGAATGTAGATGTCTCTTTCTTCTATTTTGAGGGAAGGCTGTCATGTTGAGTGCAGAAGGCGTCATATTAGATAACTGCCTGCTCATGGTTCACCAAATGTATATTCTTGGGCCTTTATTCTTTGTGGTTGTATGGTATGGTATGGTGTGTTGTGTTGTGTTGTGTTGTGTTGTGTGGTTTGCTTGTTTGGAAGTAGTATTTGCTTTTGGTGGCTCTGTCGTCTGTTGTCAATCTTGTTCTTTGTAAACATCACGAAACACAGCTGCAGCGCTACAAAAGCTCAGCTCAGCTCAGCTCAGCACAAGCACCAGCAGCAGAAGCGAGCAAAACGCGTCTCAACAACAGACAATACACAATCAGCAATCAGCAATCAACAATAAACAATCAGCAATCAGCTGAACAATAGAAAATAGAGACCGAGGCGGATTACGTAACCAGTCCGGAAAGGGAAAGGGAAAGGAAAGGACGCGTCGATCGACGCCGCTGCAGCCACACCACCCGTGCACCCGTGCACCATTTGCCCTCTCTCTCGCTTTATCAGCAATCAGCAGCATTTCACTTTTCACTTCACTTTTTGCTTTTTGCCTCCTCGAAAACGCTTGTTATTAATACTGTTACTTAGTCTGTTCAACGCTCAGCACTCAACGTTCAGCACTCGACACTCGACACTTTATTTCACCCATCTCTGTTCTGCTGCTAGGTTATCTGTCCTTTACCGCTTGATCTCTTACACTATCTGCTATACTATCCAGATAACCATATAATAAACAACTCAATATGAATCCAGCTGTCACTAACTTGGTCTTGATGCTTGTTGCTATGCAAGTATCAAAGAGATTAGATTTTGAAGATCCAACAATTTTATTTTATGTTAGATTAGCATTCGTTGCAGGTCAATCAATTACTTTATTAATTTATCTTTACACTAGATTTGTAATTATTAAAAAAAATGATTTAACAACTCTTAAATATTTAGATTCACCAAATAAAATGGCTGGTGAAACAGATTCAAAATTAGTTACAACAACTGTTAAAGATTATGATTTAAAACAAATTGATTCTGCAATTAAAGGTGTATTTACTGGTTTAGCAATGACTGGTTTTATGCATTTATATATGAAATTTGCAAATCCTTTAGTTATGCAATCCGTTTCACCAATTAAAGGTGCTTTAGAAACTAATATTGTTAAAATTCATTTATTTAATACTCCTGCAACTGGTGATTTAAAGAGACCATTTAAAGCTGCACCTTCTTTACTTTCAAATTTTACTGGTGGTAATGTTAAAACTGACAAATCTTCCATTGAAAAGGCAGAAACTGCAGGTACAGGTGGTGTCAAGGAAGAATAGTCATGTAGTTTATTTGGTTGATTAATCCTACAAAACTTTTGTATTTTTACATTATAGTACACATATATATATATTATATTAACAAATATTTAACTAAATTCTACATAATTGCTAATAATATAAATAAAACAATATAACAACTTAATGTAATTAAACTTAACCAAACAACATAATTCCCACTTGTTTTAAAATAATATTTATTATCAACTAATATATGTCCATTAATTGTATCAGTATCTCTAATATTACCATCTTTTGACATAAAATCTTTATACCAATCTCCTTTACTGAAATCTGTAAAATAAAGATCCATATTACTTGCTCTATTATATCCAATAACACATATTAATAATGAATAAATTTGAAACACTAATCCAATTGACATAAATTCTTTACTAAATAATTTCATAACTAATAAACTAAATGATAAACACCCAATACATGTTCTAATATATGCACCTTGATATGTTCTTTGATGTGCTCTAATATCTAATTTTTGTGCTTTTGTTAATCTTTCATCAAGATGTGATGGCCGACGTAAAAGTTCAACATTTTCTGATGTTACATATGCTGTATTATTTCTAGCTCTAATTTCTTGTCCTTCTCTATTCATATTATTTATCTTATCTTTGATGATATTAGTTATATACACACAAACATAATTATATTCCTAAAAAGAAAAGATAAGTCAATCAATCAATAAATCCTTTTATTTCCATTTATATTATGTGCGCCTATAAAATTATTATCTCATCTAATCTAACGAGCCTCAAATACACTTTGTGATGTATAAATTATACCCACAATATTATTCAAAACAATATAAAAATTATAAATGTATATATTTTACAATTCCATAATTGTAGACATTTTCCATTTTAATGGTTCAGTAGCTATAGGTTCATAAACAGATTTTTTATTTTCAATCAATTCATTATATCTATTTCTATCTTTATTTGTTTTAAATCTAAAATTTCTTTTTATTAATTCATTATTATTATTATAAACTGAATAAAATTTTTCATTATAAGTAGAAATTGAAACATTAGGTTTTTCATATTCTTCACATTTTATATTATAAGTTGAATTTTCAATACTTTTATATAATCTTTGAAGAAGAATATTTACAACATTTTCAGTTTTCGGAATTTGATTCTCAATCCACCATGCAATCCAATATTTTTCAATTATTGAATTAAATTTATTATTAATAATTTCATAATCTTTAAATTGATATGCATTGATATCAACAAAACAAATTATATACCCAGATTTAACCATTGTATTTATTTCTTCAACAACTAATCTAATTTCAATCAATTTATCTTCATCTTCATCTTCATCTTCATCTTCATTATTATTATTATTATCATTTAAATCTTGAAATCTTGATTTATTTACTTCAAACATACCTAAATCAACTAAAACAAGTTTATTATGATCAACTAAATCACTAAAATGTGAAACTGGTGTATAATCTAATAATTTTTCACTTGTTGATAAATTAAATATTTTAAAATTTGTTGAACTTAAAGGTGCTGTACGTTTAATAATTAATCCCATTGATAAATTATATAATCCAGGTGTTAATTTTATCTTTTTATTAACATTAATACTCCTTTGTTTTTCAAAATTATCAAATTCATTAACTTGATAATCTTCATAATTTAAAAAAATCCTTCTATTCATATAAATACTAAAAATTAATTTCCATGAATCTCTTATATATTTAACATTTAATTTATCTTCATCATTATCTTCATCATTATCTTCATCATCAATATCATTAATATCTTTTAAATTATAATAATTTGATACAATCTGCCTTGTTACTTTTCTCCAATAATCAAATGATTTAATATAATCTATTAAATATTTATAATCAAATTTTAAAAGTTTTTTTAATGTATTCATACCAAATCTTTCAATAAATAAATTCATATATTGATCATTATACATTACAAAAAATATTTTACATGTACTTTTTAATTCATTTGGAACTTTAATAAAAATTTTTTGTAAAATTTCATTTGGTAAATCCAGTAATCCTAATTTTATATTGCTCATTTTGGGTGTATTGATTAGTTAGATAAATAGTTTAATAAAGGACATGCTAGTTTATTCCGAGAAATAAAAAAATGTATATAATTTGTGCATACAATCAAAAAGGCATTGCGTATTGTGTATGTATTTTTAACAATGCGTGAACTTGAAAAACTAATTGATTAACTTAATCAACAGTGCGTTTTACGTTTTAGTACTTAGTTTTACGTTTTAGTTCTTAGTTTTACGTTTTAAATATATATTACTTTTTTTTACCTTTTTTTTTACAGATACAAATTGTATATTATAATAATATGATATATATGAAGCTTTATTATTTAATTAATTATCCTTATCTTCATCATCATCATCTTCTTCATCATCATCATTTCTCTCACGATCATAAAATTCATCTAAAATTTTTGGAGAAATTCTGTTTAACATTTCCTTTGGATAAATTCTTAATAAAGACCATGCTAAATCAAGTGATTCAAATACAGTTCTATTTTCATAAGCACCTTGAGAAATAAAAGTTTTTTCAAATTTTTCTAAAAATTCTAATGATAATTTATCTTCAGTTGATAATGCTTCTTCACCAACAACTGCTTTCATTGCAGCTGCATCTCTACCAATTGCATATTTTGCATATAATTGATTTGAAACATCACCATGATCTTTTCTAGTCATACCTTCACCAATAGCAGATTTCATTAATCTTGATAATGATGGTAAAACATTAATTGGTGGATAAATACCTCTATTATGTAATTGTCTATCAACAGATATTTGACCTTCAGTAATATAACCTGTTAAATCTGGAATTGGATGTGTAATATCATCATTTGGCATTGTTAAAATTGGAATTTGAGTAATTGAACCATTTCTACCTTCAACTCTACCAGCTCTTTCATAAATTGTTGATAAATCAGTATACATATAACCTGGATAACCTCTTCTACCTGGAACTTCTTCTCTTGCAGCTGAAACTTCTCTTAATGCATCTGCATATGATGACATATCTGTTAAAATTGTTAAAACATGTCTTTCAGTTTGATATGCTAAATATTCTGCAGTTGTTAATGCTAATCTTGGAGTAATAATTCTTTCAATTGTTGGATCATTTGCTAAATTTAAGAATAATGAAGTTCTTTCAAGAGAACCATTTTCTTCAAAATCTTGTTTAAAAAATCTTGAAGTTTCTAAATTAACACCCATTGCAGCAAAAACAATTGAGAAATTTTCTTCATGACCATCATGAACATCTTTAGTTGGTCTAACTAAACCTGCTTGTCTACAAATTTGAGCTGCAATTTCATTATGTGGTAAACCAGAAGCTGAAAAAATTGGAATTTTTTGACCTCTTGCAATTGAATTCATTGTATCAATTGCTGAAACACCTGTTGAAATCATTTCTTCTGGATAAATACGTGCATATGGATTAATTGGAGAACCATTAATATCAAGATAATCTTCAGCGAAAACTCTTGGACCATTATCAATTGGTCTACCAGAACCATCGAAAACTCTACCTAACATATCTTCAGATACAGGAATTTTTAAACTTGAACCAGTAAATTCAACTCTAGTCTTTTTAACATCGATACCTGATGTACCTTCAAAAACTTGAACAACTGCTTTATCACCTCTAACTTCTAAAACTTGACCAGCTCTTGTTGTACCATCTGGTAAAGTTAAATCAACAATTTCATTATAAGTTGGAAATTTAACATTTTCTAAAATAACTAAAGGACCATTGACACCACCAACGGTGTTATAGTCCAAACGTGGTTTGATATTAAAACCTTGAGTAACGGCTTTCTTGTTTAAATCGACTATATTAAATTAATTAATTGATTGAATGATTGATTAATTGATTGATAAATTCAATATTTATGTTAGTATGTTTGGTTTTTTGAATTCAAATGTCTAGAATCACAACAATGAATTGACTATACGTACATAGCTCCTTGTTTGAAAGCATGATTGTGTTTGGCTGTGGATATCAGTCAAGTGTGGAGAGACACTTTGCTCATACCGTATCGTAGAATGGTTTGTATGTTATCTATCTACAACTGTAAGGCAGCCCTTGCCTGTGTGAAGTGAAGCAGCCCCAGCGAAAGGAAAAGACAGGCAGCCACATAGTGACACGCGCCCCAGAAATGGCAGACAGATCCGGACTGCCTGCTTACGTCAGCACCCACTGTGAAGCATTGAGCTTGTTGTTACCACTGTTACTCTTAGATTTACCACCATTATCCACCAGTTTAACCTCTTTTAACACCTTTACAGCCTCGGAAAGGTATATGTAAATCTCTCTAGATAGTCTTCTTTCATCGTGGATGAGTTCTCTTGCGTTTGTGTTGTTCAATGGCGTGGTTATATGCCCTTTATAATATTCAGGTAGGATACTCGTTTCAATTGATTGAGAATATTCATGAAGATCTAATTTATACCGTGGAATGATTCTCTTTGTAACCAAAGATGAATCTTCTTCAATTTGATGATTATGCGTTTTCTCAAACCATTTTTTCCAAAATGATGATGATTTCTTCTTTTCTAATGAGTTCTTTTCATTAGATAATAATCCTTTTGATAAATTTAATCTTTCTTGTCGTTTTATAATCTCATTTTCATCATCATCATTACCAATAATTTTAATTATCCTCATAATTAAAATATCATAATCCATTAAATCTTTTAATTTCATTTTATTAATTTTAAATTTAAAATTCTTATCTATTTGATTTAATAATATCACTATATTTAATATCAAACATGATAAACATATACAAAATTTATTAAATTGAATATTATTTAATTCTAATATATTGTTGAATTCTTTGAAAATAATTTTAAAATCTTTGATATTAATATTAATAATATTGATATTATCTCTTGTATTATAAAATTTAAATGGAAGTTCAATTTGTAATATTTTACCTAATTTTTCAATAAATTCACTACTTTTAATTAATGAATTAAGTATTAAATTCATTTTATATTTAAAGATTCTTGTAATGGAAACAATTGGCGTGAAAAGTATTGATAATTTATTATTTTTAATAATTATATTCCAAAGATATAATAAATCAAAAATTTCACGTTTTTTTCGTATACGTATAAATTCATTTTGATGATTAACTATACTTAATTGAAAATTATTTTTAATTAAATTTATTTGTGATATTTCCGATTCAATTTTTAATGAAATTTCATTTTTATAATTATTAATTAAAATTTGTTTATTATTTTTTTCAATTTTTAAAAAATTAATTTTTTTTTCAATTTCTTCACATTTCCTTCTTTTCATTTCAATTAAATAAGATATTTTAGAAATATGTTCTTGCTTTTTAACAATATCTACATTCATTAACATGAATGCAAGTCTTGCAACAGAATTGACAGATACATTTGTTGTTGATAATTTTGTGTTTCCATTTTTATTTGTATTTCCATTATTATTCTCTTTAATAACATATTCATTTAAAAAATCTGTAATATTTTCATCAAAACAAACTTTTAAAACGCAATTTATATCATGTGTTGCAATTGAGTTTAAATTTTGTATATTTATATTATTTAAATTATATTTTAAAAGTTTAAAATTCATACATGAAGGGCAATAATATGATTTATGTGGATATTGAATTGAATCACACTTGCATATCCCACAACTAACATATCCATGTGTTATCCTTCTTGTCATTATAATTGCTAAGATGGTTGTTATATCTATATATCATAGAATATAAGATCGTTACACTTTCCTTATCATAAAGTGGTCATTTGATAGTTACAACTATCCACTATAATCAATCACATATAGAAAATAAACTCCGTTCCGCATTGTTTTTGCAAGATTTTTTTGAAAAGCAGTAAATGATTGAATAATATAAACACGTTAATGCTTTGTAAGTTATTATTATTATTATTATAAGTATACAAACAAGATGTATCTGATATTCAATGCATTCAAAATAAGGAAAAATGTTCTTTTAATATTTATATTATTAAGTGTTTTAGCAGTATATTTAGGATTTGCAGATATATCATTACCACATGATAAATATATTCATTTTATAATGTTTTTCATTATGAGTTTTTTATTTTATTGGATATTGGATTCAAAATATACTTGGACAATAAGAAATTTAACATTTTTAATATGTACAATTATTGGTGGTATAGGTAGTGAATATTTGCAACATTATATTTCACCATTTCGAACGTTTGATTATTATGATATAATAGTAAATGTACTTGGATCTATTTCAGCTATTATAATTTCTGATATTTACAGATATTTTTATATAAAACCAAACAATGAACATGACATTGAATTAGGGATTATATAAAAATAGAGAGAAAATAAGATTCTAAAATTTACAAGTTTTCGATATATCATTACATAATTTTTCTAAATAAAATTTATCTACATTTGTAAAACCATTAAGATTAATACAATCTAAATCCAAAACACCAATAAGTTTATCATTTTGAATGATTGGTAATACAATTTCACTTTTAGTATCTCCATCACAAGCTATATGACCTGGATAATTTTCTACATTTGGAACAAGTTGAGTTATAAGTAATTTTGCTGCATTACCACAAACACCTTTACCAATTTGAATTGTTTGACAAGCAACTTTACCCATAAAAGGTCCAAGTATAAGTTGATTTGAATTTTCAGGATCTACTAAATAAAAACCTGCCCAATTAACGCCATTATCTTTATAACAATGATAAAGTAGTGAACTGCAGTTTGCCAAATTGGCTACCCAATTTGTTTGTGATTCTGCGAGGGAGTTGTATGATAATAAAAGGGTTTCTAGTGATTCCTCTCTAGAGACAGAAGTGTTGAAGTTGGAGTAGTCTGCATGATGGGTCATTGTAGCGTAGTAGTAGCAGTACCAGTAGCATTTACCAACTACCAGTTGTAAGCTAAGAACCAGCAAATCAACGCCACCGAACGTGTTAAGTATGTGATGCCCAGGAGAAGCGAAAGTGGAAACTGGAAATCGCTGACCACCAAATAGTGTGTGAAGTGGAGTGAAGTGAAGAGTAGTGAAGGGTAGTGAGCGCTGGCAAAACTGGACAACATTATCAACAACATCGACATGGACATGGACATTGCCGTTGGGTTTCATATTCATCTTAACTGCCACCTGAACCCATCACAAGGTAACACACATCCCAGAAGACATTTTTGTTGATTAATCCACAATCCACTTCAATTTATCTACTGCCTCATTCCCTCCAACCCATTTCAGTTTCCCAATTTTCCAATTCCCTTTTCCACTCCATTTCAATTCCAATTCCATTTCCATTGTTTAATTGAATTATCTTCAATTAAACTTCTTACCCACAACCACAACTACAACACACAACAATTCCATTTGATTATTATTCTTACATCAAACTCATAATCTTTTCCTTTCATAATTAACAAAATGACTACATCAGAATCATTATTTGATAACAATATTAATAATTCTTCCGTAAAGGAAATTCCGCATGAATCATCCATTTCAACATCATCTTCCTCTACATCTACCACTGGTCCTGTAATTTCTGAATCTCAATCAATTACAAACTCTAAAGATGATAATAATAACAATAACAACATTACTGATGATAATAATTCAGATGATTTTGATGATTTAGATTTAGGTAAAACTTTAATTACTTATAGAATTTTAGTATCTAGAAGAGAAGCAGGTGCAATTATTGGTAAAGAAGGTAGTAATATTTCTAAAATTAGAGATGATTTTGATGTTAAAGCAGGTGTTTCTAAAGTTATTGATGGTTGTATTGATCGTATTTTAACAATTACTGGTATGGTTGATAATATTCCTGATGCATTGGTTGATATTGCATTATCTGTTACTGATGCTAATGTTCAAACTATTAAAGAATGTGATGAAAATAATACAAATCCTATTAGATTAATTTCTTATGAATATCCACCTTTACGTCCTTTAACTCAAAGACCAAATTTTAGATCAAATGATTATAAATCAAATTTATTTTTAAGATTATTAATTCCAAATTCTCAAGTTGGTACTTTAATTGGTAAAGGTGGTTCTAGAATTAAAGCAATTCAAGAAGATAATAATATTAAAATGGTTGCTTCAAAAGATTTCTTAGATCACTCAACTGAAAGATTAGTTGAATTACAAGGTACTGAAGAAAATTTAAAAGATGCAATTAAATCAATTTCAAAATATTTATTAAAAGATTATCAAGGTACTGCTCCAATTACTTTTTATGTCCCATGTTCTCCTTTAGAAAATACAAGATTTAACAGAAATTATAATAATAGAGATAATAGAGATCATAGAGATAATAGAAATAATTATAATAATAACTTTAATAATAATACTTCTAACACCAATAATATTACTTCTACTGATAGATTAAGTGGTAAAGAAATTATTAGTAAGATTAGTTTCCCAAATGAATATATCGGTGCTTTAATTGGTAAACGTGGATCTAGAATTCAAGAAATTAGATTATTATCACAATGTGCAGTTGCAATTGAAAATGAAAATACTGATGATGATGATAGGGAAATTACATTAGTTGGTACAAAGGCAAGTGTTGATAAGGCAATTGATTTACTTAATATGTATTATGAAAAGGAACAAAAGAGAAGATTAAATGATGAATAATTAATTTAATCCAAACTAAATGAAATTAAATGATATGAGCAATTAATTATTTTTGCCTTCCTTTGGTTTTCTTGTTAATCCATTATATATATCTATCTATCTTATTTTATCTTAGTGTCAATTTTTTTTATTTGATGTATTTTTACATACTTTTTCTTTTCATTATCTTTCTACCTTTATTTAATTAATAAATTGGTATATTATTTTAGGAAATTAATTGAGTATTAAAATTATTAATTGATTTTTTAATTAAAAAATAACAAAGATATTATATAAATTAAATAAATTAATAAAATTAAGCTTCAGTTGAAGCAGCTTCAGCAACTGGAGCTTCAGCAACAGTCTTGTAAACAATAACAGATGGTTCTTCAACTCTTTCATCTTCCTTTGGTTCAATAACTTTAACATAATCAGGTAATGAAGTTGGACCTTTCTTATTTTGAGCTGGATCTTTCATAATTTTAACTTTTAAACCAAGAACACCTTGTCTTAAAAGAACATGTCTAGTTGCAACTTCAATAAAATCATTAACTGGTTGACCAGAATGAATCATGAAACCTGAACCGAATTTCATTGCCTTTGCTCTAGCACCCTTTGATTTACCAGAAATGACAACTTCAACACCCTTTGCACCAGATTCAATAACATTTCTAATAACACCATAAGCAGCTCTTCTAACAGCTAAACCATTTAATAATTTGAATTTTAATGATTCACATTGAGTTGCAGCTGATAAACCTCTATTTTGAACTCTTTCAGCATATAAAATAATTGAACCTGGAGCTAATTTAAATCTTTTTTGAATTAACATGGTTAATTCTCTAATTCTTCTACCCTTTTCACCTAAAACATCATTAGTTCTAGTTGCTTTGATAATAACTTCAGTCTTTGTTGGAGTAATTTTAACTTCACAACCAGCATAACCTTCTTCTGGTAATTCTCTAGTAAAGAATTCATTTAATTCAGCGTAAAAAACACCATCAGCGACAAGCTTTCTCTTCTTTGAAATAACGTTAACCATTTTTGTATTTAGGGATGGATATTGAATATAGGATTAAGGTAAAGTAAAATAAAATAAAATAAAATAAAGGAAAAGATGATAGAAGCAAGTGAAAAATTGTAGTGTAATGAAAAAAAAGTCCATACTCACTATAAAGTGAACTTCTGGAAAGTCGACAATGATAATGAGAGCAAGAGTGAATAATGTGTGCGCGAATAGAATCAACTGAAAGAGCAAGCAAACAGGGTTTGCAAACCCTCCATGTACGCACGTGACCGTAGCCGTGGTGCCTGTTGCTGCCGTGCGTCGATCGACGCGTCTTTTATCTTTTTTTTTTATTTTTTTCTTTATTATTTACCCCTGAAAATATTCAAATAAAATAGAAATTCATTCAATCAAAAAAATAACAAAGCAATAACAAGTTAGTGACGTTCAGTTGACAACGCGTAGTTAATCGTTTGTTAATCGTTGATTATCGTCAAGCCTTCAAGGCTAACTTTGAGCCTTTCATGTATTTTATCATTAATTATCATTAATTTCATCTATTTTTAAAACTTTCACCATATATATATATATCACCTCTCGTTCCTGATTACAATCCACCGATACCTCACACCTTCCCCTTAATAATTACTTATTTGTCCACATATTATACATTAACTTTATCATACATACATACATACATATATACATACATACATACGATTAAATTAATATGTCACATCAAACTCAAGTTACTTTTAATGTTAGTGATTATTATGAAATTAAAGAAATTGTTGGTGAAGGTGCTTATGGAATTGTCTGTTCAGCTCTTTACAAACCAACTCAACAAAAAGTTGCAATTAAAAAAATTCAACCATTTGAAAGGACAATGTTTTGTCTTAGAACTCTTAGGGAATTAAAATTATTAAAACATTTTAATCATGAAAATATAATTGGTATATTAGATATTCAAATACCTTATGATTTTGAAAGTTTTAATGAAGTTTATTTAATTCAAGAATTAATGGAAACTGATCTTCATAGAGTTATAAGATCTCAAAAATTAAGTGATAATCATTGTCAATATTTTATTTATCAAACTTTAAGAGCTTTAAAAGCTTTACATTCAGCAAATGTTTTACATAGAGATTTAAAACCATCAAATTTATTATTAAATTCAAATTGTGATTTAAAAATTTGTGATTTTGGTTTAGCTAGATCTGTTGCATCACAAGAAGATAATTTTGGTTTTATGACAGAATATGTTGCAACTAGATGGTATAGAGCACCTGAAATTATGTTAACATTTCAAGAATATACAACTGCAATTGATGTATGGTCTGTTGGTTGTATACTGGCAGAAATGATTTCTGGTAGACCTCTATTCCCAGGTACAGATTATCATAATCAATTAGCACTTATAATAAATATTTTAGGTACCCCTAAAATGGATGATTTTAATGCAATTAAATCAAGAAGGGCTAAAGAATATATTAAAATGATTCCATTTAAAAAGAAGAAATCTTTTAATGATTTATTCCCAATTTCAAATCCTGATGCAACAGATTTATTAGAAAAATTACTTACATTTAATCCAAAATCTAGACTTACTGTTGATCAAGCTTTAGAACATCCTTATGTTTCATTTTATCATGAACCTTCAGATGAACCAATTGCAGATAAATTACCTGATGATTTTTTCGATTTTGATAAAAAGAAAGATCAACTTTCAATTCTTCAATTAAAAAAATTACTATATGATGAAATAATGAAACCACTTAGATAATATTTATCTAATTAAACTATTCATATATATATATATATATACAGTCATATATAGATCTATAAATGAAAATATGTACATTAAACAGCATCTTAACGAATTATTTTTATAACTAACTAAAAAACTTCTTCCCTCACGATTTTCAATATTTTTTTTTTATTTTGATGATTATCGTTATTATTGTTATCCCAAGTTCCATAATTCCCGGAGTACCATGTGCATTATTAAATTATATCTATAAATCTAAATTTTTCTATAAATTCAAATTCTTAACATTAAATAATGTTATCAGAAATACCGTTAGAAATATGGGTAAATATATCAATTTATCTTGATAAAACTGATATATATTATCTTTCATTAACAAATAAATCAATGTATATGATGATGACATCAGATTCAGTTTGGTGGCCTAAAATTAAGAAAAGTTGGTATATGTCTGATTATAATGCACAAACACTTACATATAAGAAAAAATTAAAACATAATGAATCATATTATCAATATTTTAAAAGAAAGAAACTAGATGATCAATTTGTTAGATCATGTATTGATGATATTATAAATTATAATTTAAATAATAATGATAATTCAATAATTATTGAAAAATTAAATTCAATATATAATAATTTTGATTCATATATTCCATGTTTATTAAGTGAATCACTTCATTTAACATCATCATTATTTAATTCTGATGGTTTTATAACATCTGAAATATTTTCAAAATTTCAAAAAAGGAGAAATTTAAAATTAGATAGAATTTATATTGCATCAAATATACTTGAATCTGGTAAATTTTTAAAATGTTTAAAAAATGCAAATAATTATTTCCAAAATTTACCAACAGATTTAGAATCTGTTTTAGTTGAATTATCATTATTAGATCCAAGATATCATGAATTAATTCTTATACGACATTCTGTAATTAAAACAATTATATTTAATTATAAATCAATTAATTTTGAACCAACAACAAAACCAATTGAAAAAATAATGTTATTAGTTAGAATAATGCATCATGTGATTGATTCAAAAAAGAAAAAAATTCTTTTAATGAATCAATTTTCAACATCAAAATTAACAATTGAAGATTTATCAATTTTAAGATTTTATTCAGGTGATAGTGAAGGTACACCATTAATTAAAAATGCAATTGTTGAAAAACTTTGTATAATGCTTAATTTAAATCAATATATTGAAATAAATGATTGTTGTATTAAAATATTAGATAATAATCAATTTATGTATTTATTTATTGATGGTAATCAAATGTATTTAAAGAAAGAATCTGATGTACATGAAATTTTAAGAAAATTTCCAATGGAAGATGCAAGTTATATTTTATTACGTTCAAGATTATTAAAAATTAATAATGAATATAATAAAATTAATTTTGAAAATAAAAAAAAATTAATGTATATATGTAAATTTATTAATTATTATGATAATTTAATTGGTTCAAGATTAGATGATTTAAGAGGTGCAGATCAAATTATTTATCAAATGAAAGAAAATGAGAAAATAGTTGTTGTTCATCGATATAATTATATTCAAGGTCAAATATTATGTTGTGGTGGATTTTTTAATAAATATTTATGGAATTCATTTAAATCATTATTATTGAATGGTAAATTAAATGATTTATCATTTTTATCTATATTTACATTACCAATAGTTTTAAAATTTGAAAATAATCAAAGTTCAGATTTGAAATCAAATTTTAATAAATTATTTTTTAAAAATATTTCATATGAAATAAATGATAATGATCTTTTTAAATTACAAGAAACAATGGATATATTTTATGAATGTGAAAATTTATCAATTGGTGATATTATTTGGTCTGAATCATCACAAGCAAGAGGTGTAATTATTGAAATTAGTGATAGTCAATCTAAAATTGATTCCAAAAAGATTAATTTATTTAATGGATTTACATTTAAGAAAAAAAATATTAGATTTAATGGTACTCCATTATATACTATATTTTTTGGAGCATATGGATTTGCAACATTTACAAAACAATATATTAAAAGGGATAAAACTGATAGAATTGAAGGATTACTTGTTTATGATTTATTAGGTCGTTGGTTTTCACATTATGATTATGAATTACATAAATTTATTTTCAGATATGGTCAGCTTTTATTAGGAAATTAACTTTCATATATTTTTTTTTAGTTATCCTGTTGTCTATAAATTTTACACTTTTATTTATATATTTGTTATATAAATTAATATTTCATAAGAGGTTTAGCATCAGATGGAACTTTTTCAGAACTTGTAAAACGTTCATAAGGAGTATATCTAAGTGGTAAAAATTTATCCATTAAAATATTTTGAATTAATGAATAAGAATTTGAACTTATCCAATAAATAACTAAAGCAGCTGGTGCTTGAGTTGAAATTGCTGTTAAAAATATTAAAGAAGAACGTGAAAGTGTAATTATAACATCGAAAGCAGTTGGTCTTAAAGTATTCTTTTTACCTCTTGTTGTTAATTGCATTAAATCTGCTGTTTTAAAATTCCATTCTGCATTACATAATGAAACTATACCTAATGTAATAGGTAAAATAAAATAAGGATCACTAATTGATAAATTATTTAAATGTAAAAAAGTTTCATTTGTTAATGACATATCAATTGCAGAATTTTTCGTTAAATCAGTCCAACCAGTTATAATTCTAAACATATAAGAAAATGAAATCCATAATGGAATTTGAATTGCTGGAAGTAACATTAATTTCCAAGTTTGACAATTATATTTTTTAAATAATAATTTTTGTCTTTTATATTTTTCCTTTGTAGATAAAATCATAATTTTATCAGCTGTTAGTGTTGCCTTTTCATTATTTAAAATATTATTTAAACTATTTTTATTTTTATTTTTATTTTTATTTTTACTATTTTTTAATTGTTCAGTTTGAGCAATTGAAGCTAATTTAGCTCTTAAAACTGGTGTTGTTGCTTGAATAATTGGTCTTAATTCATTTTGTTTTCGTAATCCATGTCTTTGATAAATTGCAATTGGTAAAGTAAAGCAAGTACGCATTGTAAATGTTGTTAATGGAATAAATATCCACCAAGGTAACATTGAATCAGCGTGTAATTGAATAAGTATTTCAGAAGCATGATTTAATGATTCAAAAACGGGTTGAAATGAGAAATTTCTTCTTTGAAGTTTTAAAAAATGATAATATTCAATTGATTTTGGTCGATATAATTTAGATACTAACATTGTATTTATTTATATGTATAGATGCATAATATATTGGCATTTGGATAATTAATCATTAGGAAATTAAATAAATTAACAATCATGTTCGACTCAAATCGACGCACTTTGAAAAATGGAAATTGTGAGAAAGTGGAACATGAATTTAAAGCGCAAAGGCGAACTTAATCAAATGAATAGATGAATAGATGAATAGATGAATATTTTACACATATTTCCTTATAACTATATATAGTAAACCACTGTGGATATGTCAAGTGGAATTAAAAGAGGTAGACAAACACCTAAACTCAATAGAGCATGCATGCTTTGTGGCATGGTACAGAGTATGAATCAATTTCGAAATGAAGGATGTCCAAATTGTGAATCAGTTTTACATTTTCAAGATAATGAAGATGTTATCAGGGAATGTACATCACCAACATTTGAAGGATTAGTTGCGGTACGTGGATCCAATTCTTCATGGGTTGCTAGATGGTTAAGAATTGAAAATTTTGTGCCTGGATTCTACGCTGTCAGGATTTCAGGTAAATTACCAGACGATATAAAGAACGATCTAATTTCGCAAGGAATAGAATACAGACCTCGTGATGGAAGTGTCCAGGATTAGAGCTGCTGTTGGATTGCAGCATCAGATTGTTACATTTTCTTTGTGTATATTTGTGTAGTTTTCAGGAAACGAACCGTTGTCGATCAACAGTGTATTCGTAATTAGCAATAAGTAATTAGTATTGAACCGGTTAATCAGCTGCGGTACGACACTCCTGGCGCTACGAGCTGCGAGAACAGTTGCACATGCACAGGCACATGCACCGCCCACTGCAACAGCTAACAGCTAATGGTATTGCCTGCTGCCAGCGCTGCCACGAAAAATTATGAAAAATTTTCACATGCACGGCCCCAGAGAGCCTTATAAAACAGCGTTCTGCTCTTTTCCTCTTTCGACTGCTCTCTGCTCTGCTCTGCTCTGCTCATGCACTGCTGTCCTGTTATTCTTCTGGCCTTCCCTCCTCAAGATTAACTCAATCAACAATCCCATCTAGTCATGTCAGGTCCTTCCCAAACTTATAAAGTCGCAGACATCTCACTTGCTGCCTTTGGTAGAAAAGATATCGAATTATCTGAAAATGAAATGCCAGGTCTTATGTATATTAGAAAGCAATACGGTTCTGCTCAACCTTTAAAAGGTGCTAGAATCGCTGGTTGTTTACATATGACTATTCAAACTGCTGTTTTAATTGAAACTTTAGTTGCTTTAGGTGCGGAAGTTACTTGGTCTTCTTGTAATATTTATTCAACTCAAGATCATGCCGCTGCCGCAATTGCAGCTGCTGGTGTACCAGTTTTCGCTTGGAAAGGTGAAACTGAAGAAGAATATGAATGGTGTATTGAACAACAATTATTCGCTTTTAAAGATAATAAAAAATTAAATTTAATTTTAGATGATGGTGGTGATTTAACAAAATTAGTTCATGATAAATATCCTGAAATGTTAAATGATTGTTATGGTGTTTCTGAAGAAACAACAACTGGTGTTCATAATTTATATAAAATGGTTAGAGATGGTAATTTAAAAGTTCCTGCAATTAACGTTAATGATTCCGTTACTAAATCTAAATTTGATAATTTATATGGTTGTAGAGAATCTTTAATTGATGGTATTAAAAGAGCAACTGATGTTATGATTGCTGGTAAAGTTGCTGTTGTTGCAGGTTTTGGTGATGTTGGTAAAGGTTGTGCAATGGCTTTAAGAGGTATGGGTGCTAGAGTTATTGTTACTGAAGTTGATCCAATTAATGCTTTACAAGCTGCTGTTTCTGGTTATGAAGTTAATACAATGGAAGATGTTGCTTCAATTGGTCAAATCTTTGTTACAACTACTGGTTGTAGAGATATTATTACTGGTGCTCATTTCGAAAAAATGCCAGAAGATGCAATTGTTTGTAATATTGGTCATTTTGATATCGAAATTGATGTTGCTTGGTTAAAGGAAAATTCTGTTGAATGTGTTAATATTAAACCACAAGTTGATAGATTCTTAATGAAATCTGGTAGACATTTAATCTTATTAGCTGATGGTAGATTAGTTAATTTAGGTTGTGCAACTGGTCATGCATCTTTTGTTATGTCATGTTCTTTCTCAAATCAAGTTTTAGCTCAAATTGCTTTATTTAAATCTAATGATGCTTCATTTAGAAAGCAATTCCCTGAATTTGAAAAAACTGGTCCTTTCTCTATTGGTGTTCATATCTTACCAAAGATTTTAGATGAAACCGTTGCTAGATGTCATTTAGATCATTTAGGTGTTAAATTAACTAAATTAACTAACGTTCAATCTGAATATTTACTCATTCCAGAACAAGGTCCATATAAGCCAGACCATTACAGATATTAATTGTGTGGTTTAATTATAAAAAAAACTAAAATATATTTATTTTTATTAATTACTTGCATCAACTGCATTTATGATTTAAAATAAATGAAACCTAATAATGATATGAAAAACAAAATTAAAAAAAAAAATAACAATTAATTTAAAATAGATCTTTTCTCTTTCTTACTTACTCTATATATATATATGACATGATTGTATACAATGGGTTAATACAATTCTCCTCAACGGGCTTTTACTAATAATTCATGTAAACTGTAAACTTGTTCGCAAATTGTAAGACAAACAGATGTTATCTATGTGGATGTGCGAGGAGCGATAGTGATCTCACTTAATAATAGTTATCGAACTGTTAAGCTTCTTACAATGAGATTTAATGTAATAGATTCATTTATAATATAAACATATGAATGCATTATCTTAACAAAATGAAACCTATACAAACGAAAAAGGAAGGTAATATTCCAAAATATATTGAATTTCAATTTATTTCTAATCATATTAAAAATGAAATTACAGAAACTCCATCTGATATGATGCCAGATGCATTACGATGGCGTAAAATTTCGTATCTTGTTAAAGAAGGATATTTAGGTAGATATCCGGGATATTTTCTCGATGGTAGTGTTAAAAATGAAGATTATTTAAATAAATTACTAAAAATGAATATTATTTCTCAAGAAGATGAGTTAAATATTGCAAGTAATAATTTAATTACAAAAATTCCAAATTTTAATGATAATAATAAAAGGTATAGTTTAGTTGATGATATTGAAAATAGTTATTATTGTGCTGTTAAACCGATAATTAATAATAATAATACTACTAATAATAATAATAATAACAATAACAACTATTTTAATGATTTTTTAAAAATTAAAGATTTATCATTACCAACAAAAATTGAACAACCAAAAACAGAAACAAAAGTAATTATATCAAATGAAAATAATTCTGTCATTGTAAATCATATTGAAACTATGATGTTCAATATGTATCCACGTGGAAATAGTAAATCTAATTTTATTACAATTCAATTAAATAATCATATTACTCCATTAATTTGTATTTATTATTATGAAATTGAAATTTTAAATGGATTACAAAATGAATCTGATATTGTAATTGGATTTATTAAAGATGAAAAAAAGAATATTTCTTATTCATCTCCTCCTCAAATGATTGATTTAAGAGGTACAGATGATCGTGCTGTTGGTTGGTATGGTAAAAATGGATATTTAACAATTTGGAATGATAAAAGAATTGAAAATAAATTATGTAAATTTGGTAAAGGTGATATAATTGGTTTTGGTTATAATTTATATCGTGATGTTTTCTTTGTAACTAAAAATGGTTTATTGATTGAAGAAATTAAATCTGTTGAAAAATTTTTAGAGAAAAGTTTTGATGGTCGTAAAAATGTTAAAGGTTTTATTCCAAGTATAAGTTTAGGTTCTTGGTGTGGTGTAAAAATTAATTTAGGTAATAATGATGAAAATTTTGGTTCATTTAAATTTGATATTAATAATTATGTTAAAAATAATAAATATCAATTTAAAAATGAGATTAAAAATTCAAAAATTATACCATTTAAATTATTACCAATTAATAAATTAATTAAAACAGATCTTGATTTAACTTATTATGTTGATGAATTAGTTATTAAATATTTAAAATATGGTGGTTATTTAGATACAGTTAAAGCATTACAAAAAGATTTAAAAGATTTACAAAAAAATAATTTGGAAAAGGAAGATAAAATTAATAATCATAAATTAATGGAATTATGTGAATTAAAAAAAATGGTAAAAATTTTAATTTTTGATAATAAATTTTTAAATGTTCGAAAATTATTAGAGGAAAAATATCCTGGATTTTTCACAACATATAGAAAGATTGATTTTAAATTAAGAATTTTAACACTTATTAGTATGTTAAAATCAAATATTGATGATGTAATTCCATGTATGAAATTTGCTTCACAATTAAAAAATTTATTTAAAGAAGAAGAATTTCAATATTATGTTGATCAAGTTTCTATATTATTTTCCTATGAATTTCCTGAAAATCAACCTGAATATATTGAATTTTTTGATAAGAATAAAATTAAAATAGTTCATGCAATTATAATGGCTATTAATGAACAAAATGAATTACCATTTATATCATCATTAGATCTAGTAATTTTGAAAACTGATCAAAATTTAGAACATTATGTGGATAATATAGAAGGAGAAAAGGGCCCATTATTATTAAATATGCTAGATGATTATATAAAGTTTTAGTTAATCTATATAGCATTCATAGATATTTCTGTAGTTGATCGTTCATATTTTCTGATAAAGTAATAATACCATCAATATTGCATAAAGTATACATTTCATTAGGTTCATAACTACCTATTTCCATCTGACCAGCAAAATCAACATGTACAAAACCTATAGTATTTGATAAATCAGGACGTTGATTCATATAATCTAAAATTATTTTATAATCACCAATTGCCATATATGATCCAGGATAATTCATTGCATCAAATATATATGTTTGATCTTCATATACTTTTTCAAAAAATGTTTTATTCAATATTGTGAAAAAATCCTTATTTTCTTTGAAATTTTGAGGTGTAACTGTAAATTTGGATAAATCATTACCAATCAACCCATTGGTGGATACCGTTCCTATTGGTTCCTTAGTAGAATCTTGTGAAAATGAAATTGTTGTGAGATTAGAGTTAAACTGATGCAAATATAATTGTTCTTGCTTGGCATATTTTGTGGTTTGCACCAAACTTCTGTTGATGGAGTACGCAGCTCTGGATACACGGTTCATCATGATGATTATACGATACTATATGATACTATTGTAGCAGTCTCTCTGTGATGCCTTCCACCAGTGCCTTTTCAACAGCCGTCATATCGTCAGAAACAACTCCATCTGCTTCGACGCTGTTTTCCCCACGCAATTTGCGGCGGTGTTCTCGGGCGTTACGTAAGCGGGCGATGTCCTGCTCAAAACACTTCAACTGCTCTTCTTCTGGCTGTTGCTGTTGCTGTTGCTGTTGCTGTTGCTGTGCAATGGGATCTCCTCCTGTTGCTTCTGATAGCTGTATTTCTCTCCATAGTATACACTGGACAGAGTTTCGTGCTTCGGAAATGAGTTCAGCATCGTCGATTGGTAAAACAGAAAGTTCTCCATCCCATTGTAGATCATTTGGGTTTTCATCACAGTATTCAGTATTTAATATTGATCTTAAAACTTCAACATCCTTTTCGATAATATCAAAATTATCGGATTCTTCAGAAGGTGTCAATATGATAATCAATTGCACTTCTTTCCTTAATTCTAACATTTCATCATCTGAAAGTTCTTTAATCCACTCTATATATTTATTTGGATGATTAGATTCTGGTTCATCAACAAAAATACCAACAACGGTTTGATAATAACGTGTTGTCAATGGTAATTCTTCGATAATTATCCCACTCTGTATTTCTTCTTCCAATAAAGTGCTATGGTTGTTGTGGATTACCTGATTAGGCTTAAACTCGTTCACTTCAAATATATCCTTGATAAATTTAAGCTTGTCATATCCCTTTGGGCCAAATACAATTATTCTATTCATCACACGAATGAGTTTTACAGATATATTCTGAAAGATTGGTGTAATTCTTGTGTTATCATCAAAATAGTTCATGATTCATGATGTTGTCACTTACTTTGCTAACTAATAAAATCGAGCGCTCTTCAAATCGAGTAAGCACACATTATCATTATACACACAACTGTTTACTATTATTGACTTCTTTTCATCATTTTGATTTTATTGTACAAAAGAATTCATTTAGATACCCATCAGAAAACAAATATGCCTGTGAAACAAACAGAAGTGATTGCATTGGATACGGTTAATGATGATAAGTTGATTGAATATGCATTGAGTTCACCTGAATTTATTGATCAATTTGTACCTATTATTAAATCTGAATTACTAAATAAAAATACATTAAATGATTTAGTTGATAAATTAGAACAAATATCAACTCAAAAAGAAAATGATTTACAAGAAATTTCTTTCCATTCAATTGATGATATAACTAATTCTGTTAAATTAATTGAAAAAATTGTAAATACATCAGATACAATAAGTAAACAAATCTTAATTATAAATAAAAATTTAACAAAATCAGGTAAAAAATTATTAGAAGAAAGAAAAAAAGTTTTAAATTTAAAACAATCTAAACAAAGAATTGAAGATACTAATAATAAAATTAATCAATGTCTTGAAATATTAAATTTAACTGTAAAAATTTTAGAAATGATTAAATCTGGTGATTTTTATAGATCACTTATTTTATTACATTCATTATCAAATAATTATCTTAAAGATAATGATAGTTTTGATTTTATTAATAATTTTTTTGATGCAGTACCTGCATTTAAAATGACAATTATTGAAGAAACTTTTAATCAATTAAATAAATGGTTAAATTTAAGTATCGAAAAAAATTTATCTGAACTTGGTGAAGTTTTATTTGATAATTTTAATGCAATTAATGATCAATGGTTTATTCAACAATCAGAAAATTTACAATTGATTAGTTTTAAAGTTAATTCTCCAGTTGAATTATCATTTAGATTAAATAAATATCAATCTTTTGATCCACTTAAAACTGTAAATATTAATTTACAACCTTTATTTCATTCAATATTAGTCTTTGAAGAATTAGATCAATTAGATAAATTAAAAGAATATATATCAAATGATATAGTAAGAAGAATTGATCATTTATTTATACCAATTAAAGATTCAATTAATAAAATGAATGTATTTTCAAGTAATGAATCATTAAGGATTAATTTATTTTCAATTTGTTCATTTTCAATTGTTGATAAAATAATTACAGAAAAAACTAAATTTAGATTAAGAACAATTAATGAAGTTAATAGTACATTTAATTTAATTTTAGGTAAAATATATCCAATTATTTCAGATCATATAGATTATCATTCAAATGATTTAAATGATTTAATAGAATTAAATGATATTATTGGATTATTTTATCAAATTTTAAGAAATTATAATTTTAATTGTGATTCAATTTACAAACTTTTATTAAAAATATTTAAATCATTTTGTAAAAGATTAATTGAAAATTTTAAAAAAAATTATAATGATATTTCAATTAATGATAATTCACAACAATTAATAATAAATTCTTTAAAAGATTTTAATAAAATTCATAATGATGTATTTTATATTTTTCATATTGAAAATCCAAAATTTCCAATGAATATACCATTTTCTTCAATTTATATTGAAACTTGTAAATTACTTAAAGATTTTATTAATGAAATATATACATTCATATCAAAATATTATAATAATGATAATAATGTTATTATTTTAACTATATCTAAATCAATTGATGATATTTTAATTAATATAATATTAAAAGATTTAGATGATAAAATACATTCAACATATAAAGAAGTTGTCTCACAAAATTTAATTAATTTAGATTTTTATTCAAGTTCAATTTATGAAATCGAAAAATTTTTAAATTATTCAAATGATGAAATGATAATGAGATCAAGAAATTTTTCAAATTTAATTAAATTAAATTCAATTGATGAATTTAAAAAGACTAGAAAAATGGCAATTGAAAGTATGTTTAATATGATGGATATTAAAGTTCATTCATTATTTGATATGGTTGATTTTAATTGGAATTCAGATGAAATTAAATCTGATCCAAATACAAGTCTAATTGATTTAATTGAATTTTTCCAAGATTCTTTTAAATTAAATTTTTCACATTTACCTGAATCTATTAAATCATTACTTTTACTTAAAACATTAGATAAAATTTCTAATTTTTTAAAAGATTCAATTATGGAATCTGAAAGTTTAACTGAATATTCAGTTAAAAATTTTGGAGTTGATATTAAATATGTTGAAGATTCAATACCTAATTTTTTCGATTCTAATAATATTTCAACTAGAACTTTAGAACCATTAAAAGATATGTTTAGAAAACTTAAACAAATAATTGATTTATTAAGTGAAGGTAATTTAGATAATTATAAAGATTCTAAACAAAGATTACACAAATTTAATAATATTAGTGCCGAAGAAGCTGTTAAATTGATAAATAAACTAAAATCAAAAGATGATGATCAAGTTGGTGAAAATGACAGTATATATAATGTTTCTTCAATTATGGATACGAGTCAAGATGATAATAGATCAATATTTGGATTAAAGAGAACTGGTACATTATTTAAAAAGTAGTAAAAAAAAATTTATAACGATTATTTTATTATTATTATTTATTTATAAATTATCTAAATCTCCTCTAAGAATTATTATTTTTTTTATATAAAAATTTCAGAACTTTTAAGTGGTTTTTCCCAACTTAACCAATCACTTGATTTATTTGGAACTAATCCCATTGAATTTAATTTCCATAATCCAATAATTAAATTACCTGAACATGATAATAAATAAACAATTTTCATTATTATTAAATCATAAGGATCAATTTCAGAATCTATACTTTTATCAAGTGATTTAAATTTAGAACTAACAGAATACATTTCTTTAAATGTATTAATAAATAACATAAATAACATCATTATTGGAATTACTTGAATATCATTTGGTGACATATAAGACATACCAATATTCATTAAAATTGATTTTGCTGGTGATGTTGCTAATTCCCACATTTTTTTCTTTTTAAAATCTTTTAATTCATGATTTTGAATTTTATTCATATTCTTTTTTATTTTTTCTTCATTTATTTCATCCTTTTTAATTGGTTTAAATAATCCATTATCAATATCATCAAATACTGAATCAGTAAATCCAGGTGGTTGTTTTAGTTTCATTGATTTTCGGTCATTGTATGTTTGTATAATTTTATCTTCATTTTTATAAATATCAATCCAGCTCATATTTGATGTTTTAGTTAGTCAATAGTTCAGAGTTACTCCTTAAGTAGTTTATAATTACGAATTATGATTATAATTATGAATTAAGATTATAATTATTAAACCATAAAAATACTCATTACAAAATGCGAGACAACTGCGATCAATACATACAAAAATATTTTATTTTATTAAACACTACATACATACGTTTATTATAGTTTTTATTTATCTATTTGTCTATGGATAACATATTGATTCAATAAGAACTCAAAACTTGAAAATGAATTCTAAATGTCAAATTAAGAAATATAAAGATAAAAAAATTATAAAACATGCACCATTACGTCCATATATTCATACAGAATTAGATAGTACAGTTTATATAAAATCTAATACACCATTTATATCAGCAATAAAAAGAATTGAAAAATTAATGAAAAAATTTGATGAAATACCGAATAAAAAGGGTGAAATGATACGAAGAGGAAATATGAGTAAAAAGACAAAATATATTACTGTTAAAGGTATGGGTAAAAGTATTAGTAAAGTTTTAAATATCGGGTTACATTTTAAATATGAAGAAAAATTTACTATTGATATTTTTACTAAAACTGTTGGTGTTCTTGATGAATTTGTGGAAGAAGATGATAAAAAAGAAGAAAATAAAGATAATAATGGTGAAGATGAAGATGATGATCTACTACGTAAGAGAAATGTAGGAGCTGTGGAGATTAGAATTTATATTTAAATTTATAAATGTAAGTAAGTAAGTAAGTAAGTAAAGAGTCATTAGTAATTCGTATATAAAGATATTTGAGGTTTATTGTTTTTTATTTTCATAATTTTTTCAAATCCGATTGATTTTGAATATGAAGTTTATTAACACACATTTCTTGCATCTTATCAAGTTCATTTAAAACACGTTTTATATTTTTATTTGATTTAATATTAAGATCGACATTTGGATTTTGAATTTCAATGTTATTTTTAATTTTTAGAATATCTTTCAAACATTGATTATATTCTCGTTGAAAATATAATCTTTCTAAAGCATGTAAAATATTTTCCCTTTCAGATTTTGGTATATTGATTATTGAAAAGTCATTTTTTTCAATTTCATTTTCAAATAAATTTTCAACATAGTGAGTTAAATATGTATGATTTTGAATTATTGGGCCTGTAATCCAAAATGATTGCTTTTGCTTTTTAAATTCATCTTCTGATTGACCCTTACGCACTTTTATAAGACCACTTGATTTCTTTACAACAGCTTCTCCGTCATTATATACCATTTGTTTTGGTAATTGGATATTGTTTGAAATTGAGTTTATTTCAGTCATTTTAATAGACGTGATATGAAATAAACGTTGTTGGTAAAGACGTAATTTAAAAAGTGGGATTTTGAATATAATTTTGAATATATATTTGAGTGTCTTTGGAAAGAATACAAAGAATACCAGAGAAAATAGCAAGTGTGGAAAAAGAAAGCAAAGAATAGGAAAAATCAGACTACAAAAAGTGAAAAGGTCATTTAAAATTCAAAATTTGAAATTTGTAAATTTATAAAAGGGCACGGCTGTGGCCATTTTTTCATTTATTTTCATTTTATTACAAACTCAATCATCAATCATTATCCACTAGATTAATCATTCTCTAAACCCTGGATAGTAGCCACACAGTGACGAGTATGTCTGTACGTCCTGAACTCCATTAGATAGATTCCTTGCCATGTTCCAAGAGCAAGACGACCATTGGAAATAGGAATATTCAAGGAAACACCAACAAGGGAAGATTTAGCATGTCCTGACATATCATCTGGTCCTTCATCAATATGAATGAACACATCACCATTATCATCTGGTACAATACTATTAAGAGCTGTTGTCATATCTGTTCTTACATCTGGATCACAGTTTTCATTTAAAGAAATTGCACATGATGTATGTTGCATAAAGAGATTAACCATCCCAACCTTGTAGTTTTTCAAAGATGGAATATTCCGTATCACTTCATCAGTAACCAAATAACACCCTCTTGCACGTGGAGAGAATGAAAATCGTGTTTGCTCCCAATTGGTTGTTGGCATGGTTGTAGTACTTGTTGTATGGTATTCCGGGTATGAAGCATCTAAGAAGATGAATAGCTATCACTATCAACTAATAGCCAATGGCTGTTGACTGATTGATGCTCACTTAATGGTTGCTGACATTTTGTCGCTGCGCTGAATAGAGAAGAGTAGGTGATGGATGTTGTCTAATGTATGAACAATTCCCTTGTAGGCAATTCATCTTTTCTCTTTCCTTATCCATTTCCGTAAACCATAAATATTCAAATAATAGTTAAAGTAATGTTTGAATCTATATATGAATGAACAAAATAAATGATATTTTATATAAATATGAAATAGGATATATATGTATAGGCTAAATGATAATAAATGTTACATTTATATATATAGGCTATCACAAAGTCATCTATGCAAAATTAACAAGAAGTATCAACAACGTATCTACCTAAAATCTTACCTTGTTCCATTAAAGAGTAAATTTCAGCTAACTTAGATAGACCAACAACCTTATTTGGTGATCTAACTTTACCATCATTAAAGAATTCTAAAGCTTCTCTAGTATCTGCTCTATTACCAACATAAGAACCTTTAATTTGAAGTGATTTAACAACATGTTGGAAAACTTCAGATTTACAAACTGCACCTGCTGGTAAACCAACAAGGACAACTTTACCTGTTGATCTAACGTATTCACAAGATTGAGAAATTGCAGCTTCAGAAACAGAAACATTAATAACACCATGTGGACCTAAACCATTAGTTGCAGCTTTAATATCAGCATTCATTTGAGCAACTTCACCTCTTGGATATTTTGTAAAATCAATGAAAACATCACCACCACAACTTTCAAATAATTCTTTTTTACCTTTACCACCATCAATACCAAGTACTCTAAGACCCATAGCTTTTGCATATTGAACTGCAAGTGAACCTAAACCACCAGCAGCACCGGAAATAGCAACCCATTGACCAGCTCTTAAATCTGCTGTTTTTAAAGCTTTGTAAACTGTAACACCTGCACATAAAATTGGTGAAACTTCAGCTAAATCTGTACCTTTTGGAATTTTAGCTGCTTGAATTGCATCAGCTGTTGCATATTGTTGAAATGAACCATCATGAGTATAACCTGATAAATCTGCCTTTTCACAATTTGCTTCATCACCTTGTTCACAAAATTCACATGACATACATGAACCATTTAACCATTTAATACCAGCTAAATCACCAATTTCAAAATTTGTAACGGATGAACCTTTTGCAACAACAACACCAGCACCTTCATGACCACCAACTAATGGTAATTTTGCAGCTAATGGCCAATCACCTTTCCATGCATGTAAATCTGTATGACAAACACCAGAATATTTAACATTAATTAAAATTTCTGTTGGCTTTGGAACTGGAACTGGAATTTCCTTATATTCTAAAGGACCACCATGAGTTTCAAAGATAACACCCATTTGTTTAGTTGGGATTGTAAAAGTAGATTGAAATCTAACAGCATTAACGGCTTGTCTTTTGAAAGTGGATGCAAACATTATTATTTGTTTTTGAATATTTAATTGTCTTGAATATATATAACCAATTAAATAATAAATATATAATTTTTATTTATATATTTATATAACACAGTATATAACAGTATATAAATAAATAAAGTAACAAATAAGAAGACAGAAGTAAAGAATGGGGAGACTATAAAGGGTCAAACTTGACTAACTACAAGCTACAAACTACAAACTAACAACTAAGACCCCTAAAAGAGGGGGTGTGGCTGCCTACATGAAATTGCATACGCCGAAGTCGTTAAACAGCGAACGTAATCAGCCAACCGCTGCCACCGCAAAGCAAACGTTCCAACGGCCGCACCCCTGTTCTTCCCCACCACCCCATTTTTCAACACCCCCACTACAGCCTCTATCTCCACTATCCCCGCTCTCCCGGATGAGACGGACAATGAGGCTGGATTCTGGAACCGGTGCTTTGGACACGTGACTTTCACGTGACTTGTCCTAAACTCCGGATCATCCCAGTACTATTCTTGATTACTGATTATCATGATTATTATTAGTTTGTATATATGCTACAACTACTATTCTTCGTCACTTTCAACAAGTATATAGTTACCAAGTTTATCCATCTTCAACTTACCCATGCCACTGCTCAAAGCTTCAATAATTTTCTCATTTTCATCTTCTTCAGATTCTTCGTCACTTTGATCTTCATCACCGTCTTCTTCATTCACATCATATTCGTCTTCCTCCCATTCACCTCCTTCTTCTTCGCTTTCACCATCATCTTCTTCTTCTTCTTCTTCTTCTTCACCTTCACTATCCCAAATTTCTTCTCCTTCATTAAAACTCTTAACAGCTCCCTGTAATTGTATATCTTCGTTATTTAACTTTCTTTTATATCCTGATGCTTTAACTTGTACATCTAAATCTTTAATTCTTTCAACATCTCTACTAAAAACAGGATATCCATATTTATAACCTTCACCAAATCCATCTTCATCTAACATCATTTCATCAATTTTTTTTGGTTTATATCCAAATCGACGTTTAAAAAATCTTCTAATACAATCAATATCTCTCTTAAAGTAAAATTCAGCATCAGGATGTTCAATACTAATACATTGTGGGAAATCAATTACAATAAAATCTCGATTTTCAATTTTTTCTCTATCAACATTTTTAATTTCATTATTTTCTAATATCATAATATTATATTCATTAAAATCACAATGAATTAATCCATAATTTGCTAATTTAACTGCAAATTTCATTAAATTACAATATAATTTTTTATAATCATGATGTTTATATAATTGTCTCATTGGGAATCCATTTATTCTTTCCATTAAAACTAAATGTCTTGAACAATCATATGGAATTGGAACTTCAAAACCATTCTGATATAAAATATTCATAAATTCATATTCTTTTTGAGCTGCTAATTTTGAAAGAAACATCCATGAACCACCTTTACCAATTCTTAAATAATCACGTTTATTTCTAACAGTTCTAAAACTAATTCTACCTAATCTATGAATTTTTAAAACTCTCTTTTCACCATTCTTTGTTGAGCAACTATAAATATCAGATTCTTTACCAACTCCAATTGTATTCTCTAATTCTTCAATATTACCATGTTGATGTAATGTCTTTAATGAAACATAATCAAATCCATTATATGTTATTCTATATCCATCATAACTTGCATTTCTTAATTTCGATATTAAATTAATTTTAGCTAAATCTCCAATTGCTTTATTAGTATTTCCAATACCACTTTTTAAATTTGCAATTTGTCCAATTAATTTTGTTGGAACAACTTCATGATTATATGATCCCTTTTCAACAGCTTGTAATACCTTCCAATCATCTGGAGTTAAGTATCTCATATATGTCGTATCAAGCTTCATTTTTGTATAATATTTGAAGTTCTAAAATAGATAATAATAAGTATATTAATAAATTAAACTATATAATATTTACAAAAGAAATACAATTTATAAACTATTTTCAAAAAAAAAAAATTTAAATGTAAGAAAAATTTCATGAAACGCACAACTTTTTTTATTTTCATGTATTTTTTTTTTTTTAATTTTTTCAACCCCACAGGTTCCTAAGAGTTATCTATTTTATACAGTATTACTTGGATTTTCCTATTTAATATTTAACTCATTTATCTTCATAATTTTCATCCCCTTCTTCTTCTTCTTCTTCAGAATCATCGGATTCTTCATAATATTGATAATCTTCATCTTCAACATCTTCAACATCCTCTTCTGTAATTTCTCCACTAAGAAATAATGTTTCTTTTGAACATATAATTTCAATAACTTCTTTATTAATAATATCTTTTTTATTTTTATTATCAATTGGAGTTTCATCATAATTCCATAATTTACTAAATTCACCACGGAAAATTGCGGTTAAATAAACTGAAATTATAACACCTGGACATAAATATAATAAAGCTGGTTGACCAACATGATAAAATTCAACAATTTTACATGTAAAAAATAATGATAAACTATAACCAATAATTGAAGCTTTAAAATATGGTTTTGGAAAAAATTGTAAATGATGGAATTCTAAATTTTTATTTTTATCATGAAAATTATATAAATCAAATCTTAAACATAAAGCAATAAATGCACCTGGTAATGCTAAATCGCCTAATCCTAACATTGATGTAGAAATCTTATTTTCTTCTTTTGAAACAATATTTGGAATTAATAATTTTGCTGGAATATCAATACCAGTTGCAACAGATACCATTATATCAGTTCCGAAAACAAAATAAATATCATAAAAAAAAAATAATGTTAATAATAATGTTGCCAGTTTAAAAGTTGGAATTTTAGTTTTACTAATACCCATAACAACCATTGAAAATCCTAAAATATTATTAATAATCAATCCAATTTTTACTACCATCATATAAATTAAATAAAATACAAAATACTAAACCAAAAGAATAACCATAAATATCACCTGTTGTAAAATAAAAATTAAAAATTTGATTTTCCTTTTCAATATCAGATCTAATTTCAAGTAATTTTTCTTCTTTAATAATTTTATCACGTTCAGTATGATCAGGTAACATTAACCATTCTTTTTCAAAACCTAATGGATGTATTTTTTTATCATTTGAAATTGTAAATGAATATCTATTATTAATTTTCATTGAATTTAAATTATTTAAATAACAAATTTTTCTTGAAATTGATTTATATAAATAACTGAAAAAGAAACTAACAGATGAAAATGACATCACCATAATATATTTATTTAAAAAACTTGAAATTTGAGTTTTATTATAATTTTTAATAAAATAATAAATACCAATTAAAGTAATACCAGCTAAAACAGGTAAAATTAAAACTGCAGTTGTATCGATTTGTTCTTCAATTGGAGTTTCAGTGCTATCTTTATCAGTTTGATCAAATAATGGATGAAATTCATTTGGTGGTAAAGCATTTGATGGTTTAATAATTGATGCATAACTTCCAATTATAATTGCGAAAATAGCAATTAAAATTAAAATTATTTGTGAGAATAATGAAGTTCCAATTGTACTATTTATCAGTTGATTATCAAAAATAAAATATGTTAATTGATTTGTTAATTTATCAATTTTTGATAATGTTGGTTCAATTAATGATAATGTTTCATTAACTACTGATGATATATTTAAAGACTCTGCTATAATATTGAGAGCAGAGTCTACTGTTTCGTTGAATGCCATATCTGACATTTCAGTTGTATATCGTATATAGTATTAAGCAGTACTGATTCAATAAATCAATCAATGAATTCAAAGCATAAATATCCTTTGCCACGATCCACCATATAAATCGTCCACCAAAAGTTCCCTCTTTGGGTTGCAAAATGCAAAATCAGCCAGCCATCGACGCGTCGATTTCTCTTTTCTGCGTTTAACACGTTAGAGAAACAAAAAGCGAAAAGCGAAACACAAACTGGATGGATGAGTGGGAGGACAAACACGAGATACAGATACAACAGGTACAGGTAAACAGGTTAACAGGTTAACAGGTATTTCCCTTTTCATTCCAACACAATCAACGAACCAATCAGACATCACAATGGAGGCACTTAAGTCGTACAACTGTGGTATCAGAACTACCAATTCGCCAGCAATAAAGAATGCTCCTTTACCAGCAGATGGTGCAGGTTCAAAAAATTTTAATAATTGGATTTTACTTTCAATTATGATTTTCATTCCTTTTTATTTGACTAGATCTATTGGTTTAGGTTTTAAAACTTTTGTTTTCCTTTTTATTGTTCTTGCAGTTCCAATTTTAATGGCATGGTGGACTTTATTATCAACTTATTCACCAAGATTAAATGAAAAAGTTAAATTCCCAAATAAAGGTGTTGAATATTATCTTGAATTTCATGATGATGAATTAGCAAATAAATATAAAGGTCAAAATAAAATTCCAATGGAAACTTTTCATGAATTATATTTTGCAAATAAAGTTTCATTTAAAGGTGATGCTTTAGATGTTATGGAATTTAGACATGATTGGGCTCAATTTCGTTTTACTTTAAGTTTATTTAAATTCTTTCTTTTCGGTTTCGTTCCTGAAGTTATTATGCATACTAGATCTCAAGATGAAGAGCAAGTTAGAGATCATTATGATAGAGGTGATGATTTTTATGAATGGTTCTTAGGTTCAAGAATGGTTTATACTTCTGGTGTTATTCATAATATTAATATTGAAGAATCATTAGAACAATTACAAGATAATAAATTAAAAATTGTTTGTGAAAAAATTAATTTAAAGAAAGGTGAAAATATTTTAGATCTTGGTTGTGGTTGGGGTACATTTGCTTCCTTCGCTTCTTCTCAATATGGTGCTCAAGTTACAGGTGTTACTTTAGGTAAAAATCAAACTGAATGGGGTAATAATATGTTAAAGAAATATGATGTATCTCCAGAACAATCTAGAATTGTATGTTGCGATTATAGAGATGCTCCATTACCAAAATCTTCAACTCCAGAATCTCCAATTAAATATAATAAAATTGTTTGTTTAGAAATGTCTGAACATGTTGGTGTTAGACATTTCTCAACTTTCTTAAAACAAGTTTATAATATGTTAGATGATGATGGTATCTTCTTTTTACAATATGCAGGTTTAAGAAAATCTTGGCAATATGAAGATTTAATTTGGGGTTTATTCATGAATAAATATATTTTCCCAGGTGCTGATGCTTCAACTCCATTAGATTTCGTAGTTGGTAATTTAGAAGCAACTGGTTTTGAAACTGTTTCAATTGATAATATTGGTGTTCATTATTCTTCTACTCTTTACAAATGGTACTTAAACTGGATTTCTAATAAAGAAAAAGTTGTTAATAAATATGGTATTAAGTGGTATAGAATTTGGGAATATTTCCTTTCTTATTCCACTATTATTTCTAGACAAGGTTCTGCTACTTGTTATCAAATTGTCTTAAGAAAGAACCTTAACTCATATCATAGAGTCGAATATGTTCCTATCCAAGAAGGTCTTCAAGGTCCAGCTTCAAGATTCTTAGCTTGGTTCAGACCATAATTTAATTGATCTTTAATATGCATTTGGCATAATTTTTATTTATTGTTTTTTTTTTTTTCAGAGTAATATGATTCTACTTTATATATTTTTATAAATCTTATAAAACAATTATTGGCTTCAAGTATTGAAAAAGTAAAAAATGATGTATTTGTTTGAAAAAATGTTTACACAAAATAGATATAATAAGGTATAAAATAAAAAATAGAGGATATAAAAATAAGGATATAAAATAAAAAATAAGGATATAAAATAAAAATTATAATAAAAATATCTATGGTAAAGATTAAGAAGTCCATTCCCAAGTAATATCAATTTCACCTAATTCTTGATCTGCAAGTGCAGAGAAAGCAGTTGGACTTAAGTCAAGATGATTTGCATCACATGATTCGCAAGAATCAACAACTGTAACATCAATTGTAGTACTACCATATGTAATACTGATTTTATGACCACAATATTCAGAAATTGATTCACTATTTGCAAGTGTATTATAAAGAGCTTGTGAAATAGCACAAACATAATCAGAATCGGTAGATGAAGTACCACAGTTATCGTTACCAACACTGTAAAATGTAGCAATACCGGTGTGAGTTACAGATGGATCAAAGATTGAACCAGTAGTGGTAGAAGTACTACTAGTTGAAGTTGAAGTTGAAGTTGAAGTTGAAGTTGAAGAACTTGAAGAACTTGAGGTGGTACTAACAGTAGTAGATTCAGTTGATGATGTAGATGTGGCAGTTGTGATCTCAACTGTGGTAGCAGATGAAGCAATAGAATTTATTGAACTAGAAAATGATGCTGCTGACTTATAAACTGAAGACGCTAACTTATATGCAGCATATGTATCAGATGAATAAGTATAATCATCATTATTATCATCATCATCATCACAATCTGCAGATGAAGTAGTGATTGAATGATCATCATTAGTTGAAGTTGGCTGTGTAGGACCAAATGTAATTCCAGTTGGAATTTCAGCAGTTAAATAATGAAAAACTGTAACTGTTTCATATTCAACTTCAACGCCAGGAACTGGGATTGAATTGGCACTTGATAATAAACAAGCAACACCTAAAACTAAAGATTTAGAAAATAACATGTTTTAAAATGAATGAATTATAAATAAATAAATGAATGAATTATAAGTAAATAAACGAACGGATTATTGATAAATAAAAGAGTGAATTATAGATAAGTAAATGAGTGAAACGTTATCTATATGTGTAAGTTAGTTGTTTGTTGTTTTTGTTAAAAAAAAGTGTAATTATTTAAAGACATTTGCTTTACATCAACTTAAAGGATATTGATGGCTTTTTATACAAAATCGATATTGAAAAAAAAGGAAAGGGGTATTATTTGAGTTGTACATTACCAAATATTTTTTATTCACTATATAGATATTCTGAATAGTAAATATAGACATTTTGATAAATCAATTATGACCAAAGAGTAGGCAGAAACTGTGGTAACGGCGTGTTCTGATCTAGGTTCCTAGAAAAGACAATGTTTAACAGTCGGCAAATGGCTACCAAAATAAACTCGGCCAATATTTCCAACAAATTGTACCTTAAAATTTTCCTTTTTTGCAATTATATTACTCCTTTCTGTTAAACTTGAAACAGTTACTTCATGCAAGTAGTTAAATTTTTACTTGATCTGGTAATATAATTAGCCACAGTTATGTTTTACCCCTGCGTTCAATTTTCTGCTTGCTCTGTTTCTTTTTATCGGAAACATGACTTTTTTTTACGCAAACAAACCGCTGGATAATATTTTCTAAGGATGTATATATTTATATTTAAAAAAAATTAGGCTATACGTTATACAATAGGCTTTGTATTTCAGGATATATATTTATTTCTAAATGATTGTTCGGAATAATTAGGATTAATTGAAGTCCCAATTTATGTCATTTCACCGTTTAAATGTTATATCGCAGGTTAAATGTAATAATTCAACTGCAGTAAACTTTGACGATATATTACATAACAAAATTAAAGTTTAAATATACATAAATATATAAGTTGATTTTAGATCTATAAATCAATAAAAAAAAGCAGAAAATATACCTTGAGAATACATTTTTTGCGGATTAAAAACGTGTTTGAGTTTTTTGTATTACATCATAAAAATTAAACCCTAGTATTTTATAGTTTTAGTTGCTTTTATTGTCGCTAACATTCAAAATCGTGTTAAAATTGAATTAATAATAATTATTTTTTAAAATTTTATTATCAACAATTTACTCCACTAGATCTAGACCTTTTCAAAGTATTTTAAATTTTTTCAGTTATGTGATCAAGCTTGTAATGTTATTTTATAAGTTACCAGTGCAACTAAAGTATGATGTTTTTTTGATATATTTTATTTCAATAAACGACTAAATCATTACTTAAAAATATTTTGTAAGGATTAAATAGATACGTGAAAAGAGATAATCAAATATTTTAAGGCTTTCTAAAATAAATATAGTTTATATTTTTTATTATGTTATTGATCATTTTTGAATAACTTCAATTATTTAATATTGTTAAAATTACCAAATAAACTTCTGAACTCGGAAATTAATAATATATGTATAAGATTATTATGCTATTTATTGATTGAAATAGTCAAAAATACAGGCTATTTTTTAAGTATTTTTGCTTTTGTAGTATTCTTAATTTATTTTTCGAATAATAAAACGCAATATTAAAAGCAGGCCAGAAATTAAACAAAGTGTATATTACAAATTAGTACAACTACATGAGGCGTTTTGTTAATTGATAAAGGTATATTGCCAAAGTTGACTGTGCAGTTCACGATTTCTATTGCGCATTTTCTGCCGTTTTGTTTCTTTTTTTTGTTTTGATCATTTATTGCTTTCAAAATCAAATTTTAGCAATGAAGATATGAGCTTGATAACAAGGCATTTTTGTTTATCAATATATATATATATATATATGTATATAAATATACTAAAAGAATTATTATTATCAGCTGTGATTGGGGCATTGATTCAAGCAGAAAACAATGTCATTTTGTAAATTAAGTTTATCAAAAATTTACAAATTAGCTTGTTGCACGTTATCAGCTAATTTTTTGGGGTGATTTAAACTGTTGATCATTATCTTAATTAACCATTGTAAAGCCGATAACTATAAAAAGATGTGAATTTTCTTGATATAAGATTATTTTATATTTTAGAATCTATTTTATTTTTGGGATTTATAATATTTATTTTTTTGAAAAAATAACAAATAAATTACCTAGACTTTATAACATTTATCAAAATTAGCAATCAATAAATATGCTCTTTTTAAAATCATTTATCTTGGGTCTTGTATTTTTAAAAACTACAGTTGCTGCTCCAGCTCCAACAGTTGATCTCGAATATAATACTCTTGCTACCATTGGTAGTTTAGTTGTTGAGGTTCCAACTGCAGCTATCATCAGTGGTCCTTTAGTATCAGCAACCAATGGTACTATTACTGGTACTTCACCATCATCTGAAACATCTTATAATCCTGCTACTAATGCAATTATTTCAGGAATTGCATTTGTTGAAAATATTAAAAATGACATATGTGGAAATACTATTACATCTGGATTAGTTGCTGCTGTTTCAAAAGATTTTGCTATTTCTGTTGAAGGTGTTAAGGCGTATTCTAATTTATGTGGTAACAGTATCAATGTCACATATGCTGGTGTCACAATTACCGTGACAGTTATTGATTTTTGTGAAGATTGTGTTGTTGAAGCTATTAGTTTAGGTCCGGAAGCATTCAAAGCTCTTGCAAGTGAAAATCTTGGAGCTATTGAAGTTAGCTGGTCTTTGGGTGCATAGTGGGAATTAGAAAGTATCGTTTTGCCATGTTTACCACCAAGCTATTAGCCATTTATATATTATATCGTTCTCTATCTTTTTTTACCTACTGTCTAGATCATAAACTATAATCCAGGTTCTTATCAGCTATCAGCTATCACCCAAACTGGAAAATGGAAAATCACCGTTCCGCATTCCGCACAGCCTTGTTCTGCCTCTAACTTCTTCATTCTTTCAATCTCAATCGCTAATCGTTCGTCGCTCTTTGCCGCCACAACAAAGAAATCACAATGTGAAACTCGCTGAAAGTGAAACTGAGAGATCTGAAACCGCGGATTGTGAAACTGAATGTGAAACTGGTTGTGAAACACATGAGGCTCATCAATCCAAACTGCTTTCTACCTTCTTTTTTTTATAAAACCACCTTCTATTATCCACCAATTTGATAGATAACTAGAGAAAAGACATTCTTATTTACTTCCCAAAATGTCTTCAGGTTCCATATCTTCCCAAACCCAGTTGTCACAACCAAACTCTTCAAAAACTTCCTTATCTCTCACTCAACATTCTCATATAATAGATAGCAAAAATTTCAATAATACAAATTCAATATCAACACCCACCATCACTAAAACAACAACAGAAACAGATATGATTTCCAAAGATAATAATAGAAAAAAACTATTATGGAAAAAAAAGGATAAAGTACAATTACAACTTCATTTAAGTGGAAAGCAAAATGTTAACCAATTTAATACAGGAGGCTCATGTATAAAATCAAATAAAAATAATACAATAATAGTAACTACACCAGTTATATCTCCACTACGTTTACAAAAACCAGTCAAATCTTCAATTTATTCAAATTTTCAATCACCATTTAAAAATGAATCAATATCTTTATCTGCAAAATATGCAGTTCAATTTCTTCCAGCAATGTCAATAACTCAAACTTCATCACCCGTTATAATTACTGCTTCTCCAATTATAACAACTACAACTAAAAAGAAATTACTACAAAAAGATTCAAAGCTGGCTATTAAACAACAATCAAATCAACAAATGGTCGCTTATAAAAATGATTATTCAAATAATTATATTCATTCTGGTAAATTACCATTTAAATATATTAGAAATGCAAAACAACAAGTTGAAGGTTATCCAAAATTACAAAGGTTATATAAATTAAAAGAGCAACAAATTGAAAAATATTCAACAAGACCTTATGGTTGTAGAATTGATTCTGAAAATTTATCAAAAACTCTAAATTCTTGGGTTTATGATCATAACTTACAATTCGATGTTATTATGATTGGTGCATTAACTGAAAATCAATTAATTTATCCTTTATTAACTAAATTACCAATTGATAAACTATGCTCAAAACCAGGTTTTTTATTTATATGGGCATCTACTAAAAAAATTTCTGAATTATCAACATTAATGAATGATTCAAGAACTTGGTCAAAAAGATTTAGAAGATCTGAAGAATTAGTTTTCATACCTGTTGATAAAAATTCAGTTTATTATCCAAAAGAATGGTCAATTCCAGAAGATCAAATTTTAGAAGAAGTTCAATGGCATTGTTGGATGTGTATTACAGGTACTGTACGTAGATCAACTGATAAAGATTTAATTCATTGTAATGTAAATACTGATTTAGCATTAGAAAATTCAAATACTGGAAATTCTGCAGTTCCATCACAAATTTATAAAGTTGTTGAAAACTTTTCATCTTCAACAAGAAGATTGCATATTATTCCAACTTCAACAGGCTTAAAAAAGCATGTTAAAGTTAGACCTGGTTGGGTTATTGTCTCACCAGATGTCATTTTAGATAATTTTGAGCCCGAAAGGTATAAAAGGGATATAGAATTGATTGGATCTAAAATTCCTTATAATGATGAAATAGAACAATTAAGGCTCAAAACACCATCATAAACCAAATAAAAACTTTAGATTATTATCATTACCACAATCTCAAATATATATATATTAATTAATTAATAAGTACTTGTGCTTATTAAAGTCTTTGCTTAAACCAAATTTAAATTGCTTTATATTATAAATACTCCCTTTTTTTCTTCAAAACGTTCATAAATGCATTACAGGGTTCACTTTTCATATAATATTATTTAACTCTTAATTTAATTAACAATAAATATTTCTATATAGATAATAGCATAATAACTTATGTTATAATTTATATACTTTTAATAGAATCATCTGTTTCATCTTTGATAGTAATTTCATTTACTTCTTGTACTTTGTAATCATTGAAATTATTTTGCTCTTCATCATCCAAAGAATTTATACTACTACTTTCACTAACATTTTGAATTTCTCTTCTATGACCAGATATAGATGGGAAATATTTATAATCATATCTATCTAAGAACCAACATACAAGAAAGGCAATATGACAACCACCAATAAAGCAAAAATTAATAATATATCCTTTTTTAAAATTTGGACCATATTTAGTATTATATTGTAAAGGAATTGCGAAAGCATTAATAGCATAAGATAATGCTTGAACCCAACTTAATACTAATGCTTTCTTTTCAATATTATCACTACACAAAACTGCAATCCATGAATAAAATACTTGTGCTAATCCATCTCTAAATATTCTTTGAACAAAGAATGCAGATATTAATACATTATTTGGTACATCCCAAATAACAAATATAATACATGCATAATATGCTGTTAACATTACCAATGTAACTGGAATCATCTTACCATAATATTTACATAATGGTGAAATTATGATTGCAGCAGGTATACCAGCACAGTACATATATGAATCCCAAGTTGTAACTTCACCAGTTGTATATAAATCAGGCCTTGATTTCATATAAAGTTTTGCACCATTTGAATACCATGATTGATGATGTAAAACCCAAAGAGCAGAAGCTAAATAAATTTGCCAAGTACCTAAAGTTTCAATAAATGTTTTCTTTGAAAATGATTTTGGGAATGCAACTTTATTCTTTAATCTCTCTCTAGCAAATATCATTTCATCTTCACTGAAAATACCAAATTTTTTACATGCAGATGGAATTCCAGGAAATAATAAAAATCCATAAAGGAATATACCAAATGTAATAATAGCATCAATAATAAATTGCCATCTCCAACCTGATAATCCATTAACACCATTTAATGCACTTCTTGCATGAGTTTGTAATGCACCAGCACTAGCATTACCAGCAACAGCAAATGCACCATAAAATCCAGATCTTAAAAAAAATTCTTCTTCAGTTAAATAACTTGATAATATAACATAAGTTGCAGGGAAAGAACATGCTTCAAAAACACCAACGAAAAATCTAATTGCATACATTTGATTTGCATTTGTAACATAAGCATTTGCTAATGTCATCATACCCCAAGCTAATTCACAAAATAGCATTAAATGTCTTGAAAAATGTGGTTTTGTAATAAGTAATGTTATGGGAATTTGGAAAAGTGCATAACCAACAGTATAACATGTATTAAAATAATTTAATTCATTACCTTTTAAATTTAATTCGGTTTTTAGACCAGAAACATATGCAGATCCAACATTTGCATTATCAAGATATTTTGTATAAAATGAAGCACTAAGGAAAAATAAGACGCAAACATCAACTTTAAATAAAAACCATCTTTCATATGAACTATAATGTGATGGGTACCAATTAAAAGCATTTAAAATATTATATTTATCATATTTTGATTCTTTTCTTGGTTTACGTTCACGATCAATAGTTGGATCGTTATACTCTTCTTTAAAACTAGAAGGATGATCAATTCTAAAATATTGCCAGATAAATGATTTAAATTTTTCCATAGTAACTTCTGGTTGCTTTTTTGATCGTTAACTGTGAAAAAAAAATATTATAATTAATTACTTATGCATATCATTCTTATAATTACCTGTCTTCTTACTTTTGGGGGTGTTATCTACTTAAGTAGTAAGTACCTTTGATAAATTTTTCAATTCCTGTGGATAGTTCATACTGGAAAATTATCATAACTGTGGTTGACCGGGAATTAACCTTCCAAAAACGGTAATATCGACAATCCATCAGCAATTATTTGTCGATCTCATTACGCGAGAAAATGATCCTTGAGAGTGTTTTGATGAGTAGGGCAATAAGCCACAGTTCTGCCAGTCATATCATCATTTTAGCTTTCAGGCAACTGTTCTTTTTAGTAAAATCTAAAAGATAAAATTTAAAAGTTAATTGATTTTATTAATTCAAAAAAAAATTTCACTTGATTTGTTTCATAAGCAGCAAGCTTACTTTGGAAAACGTTAAGTTTTTCTTTCAACTTGCTACTTAAAATATTTCTAGTTTATTCATAGTTTTTTAAAATGCTTGTGTATTTAAATTATACTAATATACAGATATAAAGATGAAAAAAACTATATAAAACATTTCTTATGTTTGTAATTTAATTTAAACCTGAAAAATAAAACTTAATCACAAAATTTATTTTTAAATTTTGCTATTTTTTTTTCTTTGACTAATAACCCAGATAATATACATGTCGTTGCCACTTCTAATATACACCATCTTGTGGTCTTTCAATTGATAGATACTATTTTTTTTGTATTTGTGTGTTTGTGTGTTTATGTGTTTATGTGTTTATGTGTTTATGTGTTTTTGTGTTTACGTATTCAGATTTTTTCGTTTTAATTTATGTGATTTCGCTATAGCAAATAGCTCAATAATTATTGATCTGAAGTAATAGTTTCAGTTGACATATGAACCAGCAAAACGTCCTGATTCTAATTCGTCAATCTTTCTTTCAATATCATCATCTTCTTCATCCTCTTCAACAAAATCAACAATGGAATATTTGATTAAATCCCATTTGGCCCAAAATGCAAGGCAATCATTGTATAAATCAGAATCAACTAAATCTTCAAGATAATATTTAGATTTAGTAAAACGATCTTTTAATTCTTGCAAGCGAACATTTTCAGGAACTTCAGAAACACGCCTATTGGTATTTTTCATGTTATTATTATTGTTTTTTGTGCTGAGAGTATTGTTTATCATACTAAAAGAACGAGGCTTGTTATTGTTTTGAAAATGGAAATCACTATCATATTCAGTAACAGTGGTAGTAGCAGAAAATTCAGTCTTATAACCTTCATCATCATCAGAAGTGTAAGTATTAGAATTAGGAGTGTTAGCAACATTAGATGAAGTACCAGTTTCATCTCTTTGGGAGTTGTCAAAACCATATGCTAAATCTTCATCATAAGAAGTTGAATCACAATAGCGAGCCCAAGCTTCATCAATTGCACCAACTAAATATTCAAAGCATCGAGATCTAGCAATAAAATCATAACGTGGAATATTACCATGTTTAGGACTCTTGTTTGTAATATTAAAAGAATAAAAGTTATCATTGCCAACTATTTGATTGTTACTATTGTTTGGAATAGAACTAACAACGTCAGAAAGATTAACAGAATATCTTTTATTATTTAACAAACCATGACCGGAAACATAGTTAACATTAAGGATGTCATTAGTTAAAGGATTTCTTTTCTTACCCATAGAATTACTTCTGTTAGAACCATTTATATCACTGTTGCGACTCATTGATTCATTGATTAGAGTATGTTCACTGCTAGTTGAACTGTGACTTTCATTGTCATTTACATCTTCATTATCATTATCATTTTCATATTCTTCTTCTTCCTCTTCTTGATCATCATCATCATCACTGTACTGAGAAACTGCTTTAGATAGCTTTGAATCAATAGAATTAGCAAACCTTAAAGACTTGACTTTCAATTCTTTAGACCTATCAGAAGCATCAATATCAGAATCATCGTCGTCTTCTTCAGAAGATGAAACAGATGAAACATTATTCTTATAAGAGCATAGCTTGTTGATCAGAATACCATCCTTAGAATTGTTTGTTGATTTTTTATTAGCTTTAGTAATTTTCTTTAGACATTTTCTCTTAACCAATTTTGGTTGAGCAGATTGTGCTGACGTAATCCTTCTTTTCAAAGACATGGACATGTTGAGAATATGACAAATAATTTGTTGTGCTTCCGCGAGTCGAAAAAAGTAGGCGTTGCTTTTTTTAAGATTTTTTTTTTGTAAGTATAGAACAAAACAGCTAAGTAGTCCTTCCTTTGAGTGTAGAAAATAATATGTGGGAAAATATATGAGAGACTCAGATGAGCTGGTCAAAATTGAGCTTCTTAAAACTTGTGTAGAAGTGAATAAAACAGGAGTTTTTCGATACCAACAACTAGATAGAATATACCTAAGAAGATAGATTAGATGGGTACTCTTCTTTGAAGTGTTTTCCCTTGTTTAACTTGTAGAAAGAAACAAAAATAAAGAAATAGCAAGGTCAAAAAACCCCTCCTGAAGGCAAAAATAAGCAGGGAGAGAAAGAAAAAGCTATATAAAAAGCCCTCAGTGGTGATGTAGGCGAGGGGAAATGGGAAGTGGGATTAATGCCAGCTGGTTTCTTCTCAATTTCAAGTTTAATTTTAATTTCCTTTTAGGAGGTGGCGAGTGGCGAGTGACAAATTGCAATGCAACCCGGTCTCCTGTTTACTGTGTGAACACACGTTGGGGAGAGGCAAGCTGCTGTTCTTTCTCAGTAACTTTAGGTCCGCAAACTGATTTCTCGCACTTTCTTCCCGCGAATTTCCAAACAATACCAGGGGTGTACGGGTGAAAAACCAAATGCTAAATATTAATGCACGTGACAGAAGCCATTTATATATATATACATGAGGCGCATGTAAGTGGCGCAGTCTAAAGATTATTCTGTACCGCCACGTTGTGTTAATGAATGATGAATGTTATAATTCAATTAAAACATTTAAACCTTGTATTTTGTATTGTAAAATATATATGTATACATCCTATATAAAGAAGGTAATTAGAAATAGTATCTTTGTAATTGATTTTTTTGAATAATATCTTAGAATCAAAAATTTTAATACGAATTGATAATGATTGAATGTAACAAGCCAGTACATTGATCAATTCTTATAATTAGTGATACTAAAGTAAGTCTTATAATATTAAGATAAGATTTATAAGTGACTTCTAATGAATTATTTGAGGAAACTAAAACCCTAAATTTATCTACTCATTTAAGTAAGTCACTTATGACCGTTTAAGTACATTTGAGCTCCATTTATAATCCTGTATTTGAAATTGTATAAAATTTGAAAAAGTTAACTGAAACTTATAAAGTATCTATGATTTTTTAAAGATGAGTATCATTTATACATTCCTTTCTTTTCAATATAATCCGCAACTTCAGGCAAAACCATTGCTTTCCAATCTATTACATCATTTTTCACATTTTGTCTTATTTTTGAAGAACTTATATTCCAAGTATCCTTACATTCACCATAAATTATTTTATTATTCCATAAATCAGGTAGTTTTAATCCATTTAATGTTTGATTCTTAATTATTTTATCTAAATATTCCATTTGTTGTGATATATTCATACCAGATAATGAATTATTTTCTCTTAGTAATGCAATTATATGTGAATTTTCAAAAAATGGATTAAGTGATTCAACAATTGATTTATTTTGATAATATTTTGAATCAAAAAATCTAGTTATAGTATCAAATCCTAATAAAAAATAATTATCAATATGTTTATTGGGTGATTCAATTTTAAGCCATTCTGTTATCAATTTACTTTTATTAATAAACAGACTTTCTTTAGTCAATGCAACAGCACAAGTTAAATATGTTTTTTGAGCCAATAATATCATCATATCAAGTCTTTCCGCATATTCTTCAATACTAACATCACCTTTATCTGCATTTTTGATACTTAATAATAATAATCCTGAATGTGTGGATAGATCTTTTGTAGTTACTGTTCCTGGTGCAAGATCTATATTTTTATTGTAAATTGCTGGGGCTATTTCAAGCATAGATTGATGACCTAAATGTGGAGGATTGAAAGAAGAATCTAACACAAGTATATCATTTGTGATCGGAGTAATTAATTTAGGATTTGTATTATTAATTGTGTTGTCTCTGCAAAATACCACTTTGAATCTATCAACTCCATTTAAAAAATTTTTGACAGCTAAAATTGTATTGAGTCCTGTTGTTTGTGAACGTTTGTACATTATATATATATATATATATATGAATATTTGTTTAAATCATGAGTAAAAAGAGAAAATAAATAAAATAAGAAAATGAATAGATAAAAATTATTAAGAAATTATCAATCAGTTGATCGAGGATTGAGGCTCAGAATTTTGCCATGAAATAAAAGATTTTTTCGTTACACTATGAATTTTAAACTCTAATATATTCAATGTTTTTAATGTTTTTAATGTCGGAGAACTTTATATATGTATGTATAATAAAGAAATAAATAAATAACTAAGTATACAGATTAATTTAAAGATTATTTTGTAACTTTGAAAACTCTTGACCAATCACTTTCAACATCACCGTATTGTAATTCTTGAATCCATAAAAGAACTTGCTTTGTTAAAGCACCAGATTGTTCACCTGGTAATAATGGAACATCAATATCTTTACCATTATAACCGATTTCTTTAATTGGAGAAACAACAGCAGCAGTACCAGAACCGAAAGCTTCAACCAATTGACCCTTTTCAGCCTTTTCAGCGATTTCATTAATTGAACAATATCTTTCACTAATAATCCATTCATCTGGATTTAATCTTTCTCTTGCAAGTGATAAAATAGAATCTCTAGTAATACCTTCTAAAATAGTACCATCTAATGGAGCAGTAACTAATTCATTTTTACCAGTTTTACTATCTTTTAATACAACGAAGAAATTCATTGTACCAACTTCAGTGACATTTTTTTCAGGACCGAATAACCAAAGATTTTGTTGGTAACCTCTCTTTGCAGCTTCTAATTGTGGTTTAACACAAGGAGCATAATTTGCACCTAATTTTTTATCACCAACACCACCTGGCCAAGCTCTAGTTGCATAATCTGTTGCTTCTAATCTAACAGCTTTAAAACCTGTTTTATAATAAGGACCAACAGGTGAACAAATGACAAATAATAAAGCTTCATCAGGAGTATGAACACCTAAACCTGCAGAAGTACCGATTAAAGTTGGTCTAATATACATTGAATAACCTTTTTCTGAAGGAATAAATCTATTATCTAATTTAAGTAATTCACCAATACATTTAATAACTTCATCAGAATCAAAAGTTGGTAAACAAATTCTATCAGCAGATTTATTCATTCTAATCATATTCATATCTGGTCTAAACATTCTAATATCACCTTTATTATCTTTATAAGCTTTTAAACCTTCAAATAATTCAAAAGCATAATGGAAAACACAAGAAGATGGATCAAGTGCTAATGGACCATATGGCACAATTTCTGGGGCACCCCAACCATTTTTATCAGAATATGGAATTTTAAGCATATGATCAGTAAATGATTGACCGAAAACTAAATCTTCATTTGGAATTCTTTCCTTTGGTGAAGTTGTTGAAACGATTGTTAATTTTGAAGCATCAATTTTAGATAAAGTTGAAGACATTCTAACTTTTGGAATAGCTTTTGTGATAGATTGTTTGACAAAAGAAGAGAACATCTTTAAAAGAATGAAAAAGCTTTTGTAAAAGGAAGAGAAAGTGAAATTTAAAAAAAAAAAATTTCAGGCGAAAACCAGTATTATTTTAATGTGATATCAAGGATAGGCAAAAAGAGTAACTATGGAAATAATTATAAATGGATCGAAAAAAAGAAAGAGCAATGTTCTCCACAGTCCACTATTAATTACATTATTATTATTATGGAAAGTGTTGTGTTTCTCGACGGCACCATGCAGTATGTACAGCATACAGCTACAGTCATTTTTCACACTTAATACTCACACTAACACTCACACTAATACTCATCTATCAGTTAATTAATTAGTCACCCCGTCTGCCCCGCACTGCCAGCGGATCGAAGCGGTGTCGGCAAGGCGCGGTGGGATTTGGAATTGCGCCGGTGCAGGTGTTGCAGGTGTTGCCGATGGCCGACTTGTGGCTGATGTGAGGGGTGGTCACGTGGTTAAGCATTGGCAGCCTCAGTTGCAACATGAATTTATCATTATCATTATTACTAATATATATACTACTGGAAAGACACATCGATAGTGGATAAATATATATTCAAATAACTATGTCTTACGACTCCCCCGGACTTTTTCAAATTTAGCATCTAATCTCTTTAAACGAGCCTCTTTACCCTTTTCTAGTTCTTGAATTGATGCATTACTCATATCTGGATATAATCCTCGATCACCTTTAAAAACAGATTTAAAAATTCCAATTCTATCTTCTTCTTCTTTGGAAATAACATTTTCTTTATTATTCTTAATATTATCATTATTCTTATTCTTTTTCTTACCCTTATTTCTTTCAATTGCACTAGCCTTTTCAAGTTTTTCAATAGCATCTTTAGTTTGTTCAAAAAGTTTTTCCTGCAAAAATTGATCATTTAATTCTTTACGTGATTCATTTTCTATAACACTACATTCTTTAATATAATGACCACCATTAACATTGAAAACATTTGGTGAATTAATTGCAAATAAATATGATTGCATACCTTGTTCACATGATTTTAAAAATATCCAAAATATTGGATATAATATTAAATATAATATTAATCCCCAAATACTACCCATTGATAAAAATCTTCTCATACTTGGACTTCTAACTAATCCTGGATTAATAATATTAACTCTAACTCCACATGGTTGTTTATCAGCTCTTTCAATACTTTCTAATTTTCTTTGAAATTCTTTTGCAAACATATTTAACATTAATTTTGATGTACCAAAAACTTTCCATGGTTTATTAATTGGATAATTTCGTTCTTCCCATAATAAATCATTTGATTGAATTTCACCTAAATTTTGACTTGCACATGAAGATAATAAAATTCTTACATCTCTATCTGGTGGTTGAACCCTTAAAGCTGGTTCTAATAATGTTAAAAGATGATAATGACCTAAATAATTAACTGCCATTTGAATTTCAACTCCATCAATTGAATTGGTTCTTAATTTTTTCATTGGTAAACTTTCACCAGCTAAACATAAAACACCATCTAATCTACGTGCAGGTGTATTATCTAGCCATTTTGTAGCAAATTTCCTAATTGAATATAATGATGATAAATCACAATATTCTGCATAAATCATATGATTTCCAGTTGCTTCTCTTAAATCATCAATATAATCAGAAAGCCACATTTTAGCACTATTATCACTTTCTTCACCTATTTGTGATGTTAATAAAACTAATTGAGCACCTCTATTTGCCAATTCTCGTACTAAAGCTGCTCCAATACCACTAGTTCCCCCTGTGACTATATAAACTTTACCGTGTAGCTTTCTTTCCCATGTATTAGAAGATCCATTGAAATATAATTTAAGTAAAATGGCAACAATTAATGGTGGTGTAAATGTTTTAATATGTTCCCAATAAGGAATTCTATCTGTACCTTCTAAAAGGACTGTTCCTAAAAATTCAAGAGGCATTTATTTTTTCGTTTTTTTGTTTTTTTGTTATTTGTTTTTATCTTGGTATTATTTCGTAATAAACAATTTTAAATTAACAATTTTATTAAACCTTTGAAAAAAGAGATCGGGGCAAACGCCAAAATGAGCTTTATTTAACATTCATTGCTTTCAACCGTCCACGACATTTACGCGGAAAAAAGGAAAAAGATAAAATTTAAAATTTGAAAGCTCGTTGAATTTCTATTATTTTTTATTTTTATTTTCCTTTTTTTTATTTTTTCTATTTTTTAATTTTCAACATGAAATTTTCAAATTTTATTAAAATAAAATATTTTTTTTTACCTTACTTTGATTTACTTCTTATTTTGACTCTTGTTATTGCAAACTCTTTTTATTGTCCAATTTATCAGCAACAACTCACCACTACTCTATCATGGATGAACTTATTTATTATAATGCAATGGGTAAACCAGAAGACAAAAAGAATTTAACTTCTTTTGCTTATTTATCTTCTTTACATACTACTAAAATTTATCATCAATATAGACAATCACCATCATCAGCAAATGGATCTGTCAATTTAGCCATTGGTAATGGTTCTCACCTTTTGGTTGCATTACCAGATAAACCAATTTTACATGTTTATTTATATGGTAAAGAATCACCTGAACAAATTATTCCATTACCTGAAATTTTAACTTCATTAACATGTTATAGAGATGATAATTTTGAAGTACCAACATTATTATTAGGTGGTTCAATTTCAGGTAGATTATATGTATGGTCTTTAAATTCAGGTTTATTATTAACTGTAAAACAATCACATTATCAACCATTAACTCATATAGTTTCACATTCTGGATTTATTGCAACAGGTAGTAAAGATTCAAGAATAATTATTCATTCAATAAATTCATTATTTATGAATAATATTTCAGAAGATAATGATAATAATAATGAAAAACCATTTGCAATTATAACAGATCATACATTACCAATTACTTCCTTACATTTTAATAAAGGTTTAAATAATGATATTAAACTTATATCTTCATCTTTAGATTCAACAGTAAGAATTTATTCATTAACATCAAATATTGAATTATTAACTACAATTGTTTCAACAAATCCTATTACTGCATTAGCTATTGATCCAGCATTTCGTGCATTATATCTTGGTATGTCTAATGGACAAATACGATCTGTTGATTTATTTAAAATAAATCCAAAAAATAAAATTATTGAAGCAGTTGGTGGATTAGGTAAAATTATTACATTAAAACCAGATATTGATTATAATGAAACTTTTAATTGTCATGAAGATCAATATAAAGCTATAGATGAAAATAAAGTATCTATTACACAATTAAAAGTATCATTTGATGGTACATTACTTGTATCAGGTGATGATAAAGGTGCATTATTTGTTATTGATATTACAACAAAGCAAATTCGTAAAAAATTAAAAGAATTAGTTGGTCCAATTAGTAATATTGAATTATGGTCTATTAATGTTAATGATAAAAAATTTGAAAATCAATCAGGTGTTGATAAAACACTTATGAGAACTATACCTGTATTAAAAAGATCAATTGTCGAAACTAATGATTTAGTAAATGAAAAATTAATAATGAAATTAAAGGATACAAAAGGAAAGGATGAATTAACTCCAATATATAATTTTTCTAAATGGATTGATAATGTTCAAAATGAAGAAAAAGTATTTGCTAATTTTTCAGGAGTTGATTCTGAAACTTTAGGATCAAATGGAAATGGATTTTTTATTAATACAGATAGAACTACTATTAAAGATTTAAAACAAGAACTTGAAAATAAAGACGCTGCATTTAAAAGCCTTAAGAAACAATACGATGACCTTCTCGCTGAATACATGGAATCCTCTAAAAACATATAGATGTGTAACACTTGTATCGTATATATCAACTACTATCATAAATAATTTATTATCAATTATCCATTATCAACATTATTTATCCATATCAGTTCGAGGCCGAATGACTCTCGGTTATATGATTCTCTTTAGCGACCGATGAAAAAAAAAACAAAAATTTTGTGTGCTCCCACCGGAGAACATGCCCAATTGGGAACTGTGGTTTCTCTTTCCGCTTCCGCCGTTTTCTGTTTTCTGCATGAAAAATGTTAAAATTTGGAGTCTACAATAAACTTGGAATATACATAAATAGATCTTATAATTTGTAATACACCAACAAATATACATAGTTTTCTTTATACAAATAGTTCCTTGACGTTTTTATTTTTTCTTATTAGCTTACCAGCAAACATGAGTGGTAATACCAAGATTAGTGATGAAAATCCAGTTACAACAACACTAACATCTAGATCTAGCAGCGCAGATGATAATTATGTGAGTGATAATGATAACTATAGTTATGGTTCAAATTTTGATAACACTTCAGATGTTGAAGAAGAAAATTCATATACTGGTGAAAAAATTAATCAAACTGAAGATGGATTTATATTAGAACCAGATATTGAATTACAAAAGACAAATTATTCATTACTATATGTTGATCCTGAACAACGACCTCCAATTTTTAAATCAACATTTCAAGAATATATTTGTATATTTTTATGTATTTTTGGACCTGCAGCTGCAAGCATGGCATCATGTGCATATCAAACATTATTAACAGAAACAAGTAATTATTTTAATGTTGTTGGTGGTCAATTAACTTGGTCGGTTTCAAGTGTGATGTTAGCAAATGGTGCTTGCTTACTTTTAATGGGTGGTATTGCTGATGCATTTGGTAGAAAAAATGCAATGATTATAGGATTTACAATGTATGCAGTATTTGCACTAATTGGTGGTTTTATGCATAATTATGTTGTATTATGTATTTTTAGAGGATTACAAGGTGCTGCTGTTGCATGTTCAACTCCAGCTGCTGCAGGTTTCCTTGGTTCAACATATAAAGATTCAAAACGTAAAAATATGGTTATGAGTTGTTTTGGTATTGGTGCCCCTGTTGGTGGTGCATCTGGTTATTTTATTGCTGGTATTTGTTCAGTTGCATTAGATTGGAGAGCTGCACAATTCTTTTTAGCAATTTTATTTGGTGCATTAGCAATATCTGTTTTCATTTTTATACCTAATGATTCACAAAAAATTAATTGGAAACATTGTCGTGATGTTTTCAAAAATTTAGATTATGGAGGAGCATTATTATCATTAAGTTCATTTACATTAATATGTTTCTCTTTAACTAATGTTGATCAAGCAACAAATAGATGGAGAACGCCATATATTATTGCATTATTAGTTGTTGGTATATTTTTAATTCCAGTTTTTGTGTTATATGAAATATACATTCCAAAAAGTCCATTAATGCCAATGCAATTATTCAAGAATCGTAATTTTTGTCTTTGTATGGCAATTGCTGGTTTGTCATGGATTAATTTTTATGGTATGTTAAATTATAATGCAATTATGTATTTTGAAGATATTAGAAAATATCATATTATGATTGTTGCATGTTGCTTTTTAACTCAACCAATTTCAGGTACATTGGTTAATATATTTGCTGGTTTAACAATGCATAAAATTCCTGGTAAGATTCTTATATTTATTGGAACATTAGGTTTTACAGGTGCAGCAATTGTTTGGGCTACAATGTCAGAAGAAAGGAATTATTTTAAAGGTCCATTTTGGGCATTTATTTTATCTGTTATTGGAGCTGATTTAATTTATAACGTTTCTAATAGAGTTACATTATCATCTTTAGAAAAAAAATTACAAAGTAGAGGTGCTGGAACTTTTAATACAATTACTCAATTAAGTTCATCTGTTGGATTAGGTATTAATAGCACTATTATTATGGCAAAATACTCAAATTATGGTACTCCATATCAAAATGATGATATTCATGCCCTTTTTGAGGCTATAAAATATTCATATTATGTTGGTATTGCAGTATCTGGATTTTCAGCTGTACTTGCATTATTTTTGAAAGTGGGTGTTATAGGTCAAGCTGCAAAGAAATAGAATTTGAAACATAATTTATTTATTTTAATAATTAATTACATTATTGCATGGATTTATAAAATATTTATATAAATTCTACTATATAGATTGCATTCAATTAAGTATACATATATATTATTCCTTCTTTAATGATATTTTTATTCTTTTCCTATCTCCTCGAGTTGGTGATAACGCTCTATTAAAACCACCATCTCTATTCATATATTGCCTATATTCAGTTTTTTGTTTAAAATTAATACCAAAACAATCAGTACCTTTAACATGTTTATATTTGGTTGTATTAAAATTATCAAATCCCATGATTTTTAAAATTTCAGAAATATTATTATTTGTTTCATTTTCTTCAGTATGTAAATCATCTCTAGATCTTTTCAATCCTTGTTTTATTTCATTAGAATTATTTATATTTGATTCTGGTATTTTATTTTCAATTTGAAGATTAACTTGATTTTCAATTGATATTGTATCTATTGTTCGTACTTTAACTGTATTTACTGGGATTTTTGATATAACAATTTCATTTTCATTTATAATTTCTTTTACATTTTCATTTACATTTTCATTTACAATTGCATTTATATTTTCTTTCTTGATTATATTATTCTCTGGAAAAGAGACAACAGATGTAGAACTTCTTCCTCTAGTTTTCGCATTTCCCCTTCCACGATTAGATGATAAACTCCTCTGAGTCAAATTTATAGCTACTCGTCTTGCCATTGTTTGATGTTGACGTTAATGATTATTTGTAGTTTGTTTTACTTTGTTGAAAAGAAAGAAAGGTAAAAGTACGGACAAACTTATCAAAACCAAAATAATACTTAGTAAGAAATCTTAAATTTTGTAAATCCGGGCGCGGTAGCTATGAAAAGTAGTAAAAGTAGTATTTTTTTTCAGATGATGAAATTTTTTTTATTAATTACTTGATTAGTTAACTACATGAGTTTTAATTATTCGATTACTTTATTTGATAATATTTATTAACAGCACAATAATGTCTGATACAGAAACACAACTGAATACTCAGAAATTGAGTAAGAAGCAATTAAAAGCTCTTCGATTTAAAGCAAAAACGTCAACAAATGCAGCTGAAGAATTAAAGATTGTTGAAGAGACTAAAGAAAGAGAGATTGAAAATGAGAAGAAAAGAAAGATTGAAGAAGCTGAAGCTGTTAAAAAGGCTGAAGCAGAAGCAGCAGAAAAGGCAGCTAATGAACCACCAAAAAAGAAAAGAAAAACAAGAAGAGGTCAAAAGGGTAGAGGTAGTGTTGATAAAAGTGAAGGACCTAGATTTATTTTATTTGTTGGTAATTTACCATATAAAGCAACTGAAGAAGATATTCAAAAACATTTTAAGAATTGTAAACCTACTAATATTAGATTAAGAACAGATAAAGGATGTGCATTTATTGAATATAAAAATGAAGATCCAATGGAAAGTAAAAGACAAATGGATATTGCATTGCGTTTACATAAAAGTACTTTAGATGGAAGGAAAATAAATGTTGAATTAACTGCTGGCGGAGGTGGTAATTCATTGGATAGAAAGGAAAAAATTAAAGTAAAGAATGAGAAGTTAGAAGAGGAACGTATGAAGAGGACATTGGCTGAAAAAGATAAGAAAAATAAGGCTGATGCAGAAAAGAGAAAAGCCGATGGTATTGAAGAAAAAGAAGAAGATAATGACGTTTCTGGAGGTACTGGTGTTCACCCTGATAGAGCTAAGATGTTAGGATTGGAGTAATCAGGTGGTTTAGTTCATATCATCTATGTATATTTTAATCATCTATTTTCTAAAAATATAAATCTAATTAGAGTAAATTATTGTAAAAAAAAGTGTATATACGTTAATTTTTGTATATATATGTAAATAGAAAAAGAGAGAAAGAAAAGATACAAAATAATGATAATGTATTTTGTAACGTTAAATAGAAATACCAAAACATATAAATGAAATGAAAAAGAAGGATTAAAGAAACATGTCTAACGGAGAAAAGTAAGTGAGTGCTTTTGTTCAACAAAGAGTAGTAACAAAACAAAACAAAATGAAAAGAAGTAAAACAGATTGGACAAGAAAATATGACAACGATATATTATTATAGTTATTATTCTAACATAACAAAGATTTTATAGATAATTCAACTTTTTTTTGTCTGGACCAAATTAAAATTAATTTTCAAACCTAATTAAATAATTGAATTATTGAGTGATTTCTAAATATATAATAATAGTGATGATAATTAAAGAATCACACATTTCTTAGCTTTTTTAACTTTCTTGGCTGGAATATGAGTTTTTGGAGCTTGTTGAATTGGTTTCTTTTGTTGAACCTTTGCAGCAGAAACTCTTTGAACACCATTACCAGTTGGGGTAGTTTGAGTTTGAGAAGCTGTTTGAGCAGAAGATTGTTTTAAATCAGATTCTGATTCTTCAAAATCTTCTGGGGAAATCACAGCTTTAATTGCACAATCGAAAACTTCTCTAACACCTTTTTGAGAAGCAGCAGAACATTCTAAATAAGCTACTAAACCTAAAGATTTTGATAATTGAGTAGCTTCAATTTCAGTAATTGGTTTTAAACCTTGTTCATCTAATTCATCCATTGCATGAGGATCATCTCTTAAATCAGATTTAGTACCAACTAAAAGAATTTTAGTATCTTTTGGAGTATGATGTCTAATTTCTGGCATCCATTTATTTTTAACATTTTGGAAGGATGAAGGTTCAACAACAGAGAAACAAATTAAGAAAATATCAGTTTGAGTATATGAAAGTGGTCTTAATCTATCATATTCTTCTTGACCGGCAGTATCCCAGAGGTTAATAGTAACTTTTTCATCACCAACCATAACATTTGCTGAATAATTATCAAAAACTGTTGGAACATAATCTTCTGGAAATTGATTAGTAGTATATGAGATCAAAAGGGATGTCTTACCGACTGCACCATCACCAACGACTACACATTTAATTGATTTCATTGTTGTTGAACTGAAATTACCTTTGTGGATGTTCTACTGAATGTGTAAGTATCAGGGGATCCTGGAAGAACAAAAGCACAAGCAACAGCAAAAGCAAGAGCAAGCTAAGAGTGGATTTCCATGTGCTATGTATTATGTGTGGCCCCTGTCTCGGCAGTAACGTAGCAGTAGCAGCAGCAGTAGCAGCAGTGGGAAACGAGACCCCAGGAGTACAAAGTACAATAGAGTTTAGAGTTTAGAGCATACATAGTGTTTGTGGTTTGTGGTGTCGCTGCTTTTGCCTGATTTATCGGCCCACTATAACCTATACAGCAGAGCGATGAGTGATAAAAGATCTATTGTTGGCCGGGGCAATGCTTACGTCAGCCGCAGGACTGAACATGAAAAATAGCTTGACAGTGGAGACTTGATGGTTCTTAGGTGGACTTTTCCAATTCAAGGGAGATATATATCAATATACATATAGATAGAAAGAAAGAAGTATTTATAGCATGGTTCAAATAGTTTATGATACACCCTCTCTTGAAAATACAGAACTTTTCCAGACTTATGCCAGAACCTCCCCTCAATTATATTCTTCGATCTTGACAACAGACAAATATCTACTTAGATTTGCTTCAAATATATGGAACATTCAAATACCCAATTGTACTTTCCATCCACCAACGAATACAATTCATATTCCAATTCAATTCACAGACTCAAATGGTAAAGATATATTTTTCCTAGATTTACCTTATCAAAAACTAACATCAAATTTATTATCTTTCAATAATCAATATCTCAATCCATTAACAAACACAATAACTTTAGAATCTCTTTGTGAAATTTATTTCCTATCTAAAAATATTATAGTAAAACTAATTCCTGAATCTTCAAATTTTAATTTAATTAATAATCAAATACCCAAAGATGGTTTAATATTTTCAATTGATTATTTAGATATTGAAAATCATAAAATAATTGATAACTTAACAAAATTATCACTTTCACTTGAATTAGATAAACCTAATCATTTACAAGATATTATCTTATATCCATTTCAAAGATTTCCTCCACAACCATTATCATTAGGTATATTTCAAAATTTCTCAAATTTAACTCCATTAGAATCATTAAAAATTGCAGAAATTTCAACAATTGAAGGAATTCAATTATCTAAACAATTAATTGATTTTACAAATCAACAACATTTAAATCAAAATATTCAATCTCAATTATTATCATCATCATCGATATTTTCTTCTAATTATGATGATCAAATATCAACAGCAGATGAAATGGGAATATTTTTAAATGCAAATGGTCAAGGTGATGATGATAATTATGATGATGATGATTATAATAATAATGAATATTATGAAGAAGGAATTGGTATGCATGTTGAAATGGTTGGTGGGTTTAATTCAACAGGTGTTAAAAGATCAAGACGTGAATCAGATGATCTGATGAATAATAACAATAATAACAATAATAACAATAATAACGGCAGTAATGGCAATAGTAATAGATCTAAAGGTTTAGCTCAATTAAAATATAAAAGAATGTTTTCCCCGGGAATTTGAAATAATGATACACAAAGATATATAAAATAAATGATATATTATTTAAAAAAAGAAGAAAAAGAAGAAGAAAACATTACACTGCTAAATATGTACTTTTATATACATTTAACCAGCTCTTTCTTTAAAAACTTTTATTTATATATCAATAAAAAGTCACATTTCAAGTTATGTCATATATCTGTATCAATAAAAGTACATTCAAACTCATTGGTAAATCCATTAAAATTGGTAGCTGCTGCATTTGTATATGCACCTGCATTTTCAAATCCTATCCAGTCACCTGTTTTAACATCATGACTTAGCGTAGTTTTAGCCTTAATACAATCTAAACCATCACATGTTGGACCCCAAATTGAATATTGATTCATTTCATTATTATTATTACTATTACTATTATTTATATTATCATTGTAAACATATTTACCATATGATGTTAAAACTTTAGGTTCAACTTCTTGATGATCAAATAAAATACAATTAAGATTACCATATAAACCGTCATTCAAATAAACCCTTGTTTTATTACTATCAATCTCTTTACGTACACCAATTACATTAACAGCTAATGTAAAACATGATGCACTTAAAAATCTACCTAATTCAGAAATTATTTTAATATTATTATTTAACAATTCATTACCATAAAATTTTTGAATTTCATTATTTAGAATTTTAGCTGGATAAATAAAATTTTCTTTACTAAATCCACCACCAACATCTAAAATATCACATTTATTAAATTGATTTTTATTAATATAATTCCAAACATCTCTTGAATCTTTAACAGCTTTAATAATAGTTTTTGAATCTTTAAAACCAGAACCGCAATGAAATGCAATACCACGAATATTAATACCTAATTCAATACATTTATCAACAATTTTTTTTGAATATTTAACATCAGAACCAAATTTAATACTTAAGGGGCATGTTGCACTTGAATCATCAGTTGTAATTCTAATTAAAACATTCATATTACCATCAGTAAATTTATAAATTTTTTCAATTTCTTCAATTGAATCAATAGTTGTTAAATTAACATTTAATGAATTTGCAAATTTTAATTGATAAATAGGTTTAATTGGATTTGCATAAATTAAATTTTCAGTATTAATATTTAAACCTAAATCTTGATGAGCTTTGAAAACAGTTTTAATCTCATTTTGTGATGCACAATCAAATCCAATATTACCAATTTGAATTAACATTTTAACGAAATCTGGATTTGGATTACATTTAACTGCATAATATGGTTGAATAAAATTTAATTCTGATTTCCAAAGTTTTAATTGACGTTTAATTTCACCTATATCACAAATATAAAATGGTGAACATTCATCATATTCTGGATTTAATTGAATTAATTTATTATAAAGAAAATTTTTAACTGTTGAATTTTCAACATAATTTTTTAATTTATTATTTTGACTTTCTTCAAATAAAATTGATTCAGTTGAACCTATTGGTGTCAGTGGATATGTTGAAATAAATCCTGATGTTTTATTAATCACAGAAGATTGTGATGCAGATGTCATTTTAATCTTAGTTGTAAGTGATTTAAACATTCAATACCTTATAGTTATCACAAGTGCTATCAGATAATAAGTAAAACAAATTTAATAATTATATAAAAAAACTTAAAATATAGTCTTGTAACTAGTTTGGTATATCAATCAATGTTTACATTAAAGTATAATAATACAGTAAAAGTTTGTTCATAATTAAATTAACCCCTCTCTATAAGTTCATGGAAAAGAGAAAAAAAATTTTCACTCTCCTCTCTACTCTGTACTACAAATTACAAATACATAATTCATTACGTTGGCAAGTAATAATTGGTCCAGACTCCAACTATACGGAAATTGTCCCAATGCGGAAGGTTAGGCGGTCCCTCGCTTGTCCTCTCTTGAATTAAATAGGAAGTGATCCCGGGTTGTTGTTAGATCGATTGCTAATGAGAAATATATATAGGTAATAGTTATACAGAATTTATGTTTAAACGTACAAAAGAAGAATAGAGATACATCAACAAATAAATACATTTACTTCAATCAATACCTTTTATAGAAAAGTGTTGAAGTTGTTGAAGCCAAAAAACTGCAAATTCATGTTGCCAGAAGCCACTTGCCTCTTTCCGTTGCAGAGGTTGTCCGTTTCTGGATTTAGACGTGTGTAAAACGTTGCACCGCGGAAAAACCCATTTTGTGTGTTGCGGCCAGTATTTACATGTATTTTGTGTACGAAATTTAAATCGAGATAACTGTTTTTTTTCGTTTTCGTTCGTTAAAATAGGAAATACAAAAGTAAGATATAAGTATACAAAAATAAGATAAGTAAATTTTAAGATAAGTAAATTGTAAAATAAAATAATGACCATAAATTGTGTTGTGACAGGAGTAAAAAAAATACACAATAGAGCTAAGTGTAATAACTAAAAACGAAGCTGCTTTCCCGCTATTGCTGCAGCTACTAATGCTAATGATGATGATTAAAATAATAGTAGTGATATAATGAATTTTAAAAAAAAGTAAGAAAATCAGATTAAGTTGGAGATGAATAAATTTGAAATCAATGTAAAACTTCCATTGCACTATCACAATCAAGGCATCTATAACTCATTTTTTTCCCTATAATATTACCATTTGAATCATGAATATCTAACAAAACTTCACCTCTCTTAATCATTAATGCCCATTCACTTTTAGATGGAATCTTTAAACAAGATGGATTGTAACATCTAGCTTTAGTTTTTCTATACCTTAAACCACATGAATTACATAATTGACCCTCTTCTGGTGACCAAGATGGTCTCCAACATGGTGATGATGATGAAAAACATGACATACATTTCTTTGAACGGTTAATGTGTTGATTACTTGAAGATGTTTGTTGATATGAATGAATTGGTTTGACAACATTTTGAGAATGAGAAGTTAATTTACCAATTGAGATTTGAGCTTTTACTGGTTCAATAGATAAGATAGTAGATTTTGAAAAATCAAGAATCTTATTATTATGGTTACTAATATTAGAATAATTTATTTTTTCTTGTGGTGGGAACAATAAACTATTGGTTTTAACAATGTAATTTTTTTGTTTTTGAATAGTTGGACTTGTCTTTGGAGTAGTTTCAACAGACGCTGGTGCTTCAGCAGTCTTAATACTATCTGTAGATGAACTTCTTGATCTTGAAAATGATCTTGTTCTAATTCTATAATCTGTAGTCAGTTCTGACACAGTCTTTTTGTTGTTGTTAATAAATGAATTAGAATCGGACGATTTTCTACTGGGTGACCTAGATGATCTAGATGATCTTCTTGAAGTAACAGTGGAATTTGAAAGATTGGAGTTATTTCTTTTGTGTTTTTCAACTTTCGAAACAGAATTCTTTCTTGTTTTCTTAACATTTAATGAATGTGCTCTAAATTGTGTTTGAAATTGTTTCATGCTGTTCTTCTTAATATCCTCATTGTCAGATAAATCTTTAATTTGATTATTTAAATCATCATAGGCATTTTTACCACCATGAGTAATAATTGGTCTCAATTTAATTGGTGATTGAAGTTGGGGTTGAAGTTTTACTGGTGGAATTAAAGAACTATTGATTGTTGTTGGAATAATTGATTTTAATTCATTTGAAATTTGTTGTTGGTAATTACCTATAGAATATTGACTTAAACTGTTTTTATTAAAAGTTGGTTTATAATTACGTTGGATTGGAATATTATCTTCCATAATAATTGCATTATTTTTCTTAATTTCTTTACCATTATAAAACATTTTGGAGTTTCTTTCAAAAATAACTCCTGGAAAACTAGAATCTTGATATTGTTTAATTTCAAGGGTTGATAAACCACTTGGATGTATAGTAGACTTGTCAAATGGACTAACTTTTAAAATATCACTAATAGGTGGTAATCTAACATTAGGTGAATTTTTTAATGGATAAGTAGCTGTTTTCTTAATATTTTGATTCTTCAAATTCAGTAACAAATGAACTTCTTCTTCAATTTTCTTTTGACTATTATCAATTCTACTAACAAATGGATAATTTAATTTTCTAAAAGCAATATTAGACATTTTTGTAGCAGATGGAAAAATTTTTTCATCCAGTAAAACGGGTGGATTCATTGAAGCTTGATCCATTTTTTGGGTCATTTCAGCTTCTAATTTTGAAGAGTATACATTATAATCCTTCAGTGCCTTATTATATTCATGTCTTACTTTTTCGTTACATATTTCTCTCCAAGTTTTTAACCTCAAATTACCTTCACTTCTACCTATTGCACTACCAGCAATATTAAATGGATAGCAGGTGTCTGCATACATGTAAGCATATTCACCATGTGATTGTCTAGATGGAATGACTGTTGGTGTAGATAAATGTGTTGTTACTTGTCTTGGAGATCCATTGATTGATTGTGGAGGTGTAACATTTTCAGTGATTTCAAAATTAGATGATGATGACAATAATGATGACTGATAGCTTGGACTTGAAGGAGAAAAAAAACTAGAAGTATTACCGAGACTGATAGTAAAATCTTCTTTAAATGATGGTGTTTTAGGAGTTTCATAAACTGTTTGACTATTGATTGGAGATGAAGGTACTGTTTTTGATCTTTTATATGATCTTGGAGGCGTAATAAGTACATCTTTATTATTTAAGTTATCAGGAGTAACTAATAAATCTTCATCGAATTTTCTTTTTCTATCTGTGTAAGGTGTGGTAACATTGGCTGAAGGGGAATAAGTTCTTGGCATGTTTGAATGATCAATTGAATTATTTGTGTCTCTTGATATGTAATAATTATCAGAATGTGATCTTCCATGCACTAAAAATGGATTTGATTCAAATCTTAAGGTAGACATAAGGAAGGTATGACAAAAAAATAATTGAAATTATGGATACACCACCAAATATTTATATGATTTTTAAAGCAGAATATAGAAAATATAAATGAATGAAATAAGTTGAAACAGAATATTTAATGAAAGTAAATTGCAGAATGTAACAAAGCAGTATATTAATTAACGAATATGAATGAGAAATAAAAATAAAACGTATTCTGATATTTTACTTTTTTCTTTGTGTTCTGTAAGTAAGTTTAAGGAAGGTCAAAAAAGCTTTTTCTTTTTTTTTGTAGTTTTTCTAAAACAAATATGTTTTGATGGTAATAGTTGGTTGTTTGATTTTATTTTCCAAAAATGATATAGAGAAAGACTTTAGATAAAATTATAGAAAAACTGTAAAAAAGACTGTAAAAAAAACTGTAAAACGAGCTAAGAACAGAAAAGAAAGTAACACAGATAGGTGTGAGCCATGGAACAGAACAAAGAAGGGAGAAATCAAAAGACTAGATAATAAGAGTTGGGGGGTAATGGAAAAAGAATGTGTGATCCTGGAAGATCATCAGCTGCAAAGGTGGCTGGATAAAGGGCGCAAAATCAAAACAGAAGAAATGATAACAATAGAATTACTGTGCATAAGCTTCACCTTCTTTCCCTTTTGGGTCTAATTACCTACATCACCAGGTACAGACACTCTCGCGCTGCTGGGCAACTTCGGTTGACTATTGACACTCCCCAGGGTGGCTAGTGGCTAGTGACTAATTGTGATCTATTTATGGGGAGTTTTTCCTTTTTTTATACGGTGTTTTCCACTTACCCCCACCTGTAATTATTGGTTTGAAAATAGCTGGATGGTAGTTCAACTTTGATTGGAAACCAATACACAACCAACAAATGTTGTACGGAGTACGGAGAAGTCCAGAAAAGACAAAACGATAAAAGATAAAAAGGGTGAATCGTGATTCGCACTTGGGGCTGGTGGATTGCCTAATTTGGAAAAAACGTAAATAGACATTTTCTCTTTCCTCACCTTTTTGGAGCAATTAACTATACTCTTTGGGAAATTATGAAGTATTTTCTGTTTCCTGTTTGGGAAAAGAATAAACAAATTTGAAATTTTTTCCCTTGATCTTTGAATCATGAATCAGTCCTTATCCTTACTGTATACTATACGAGATCTTACAATACACTTATCAGTATTGAGTCACAATAAGTTTAATAATAGGAATTGTGATTTGAGATTTGAGAGATAATGAATTAATAATATTCTAATTTCAAAATCATTTCTTTCGCATAAGACTAGTTTTGGTTTTATTTTAGTTTTGAGTCTTGATCATCAATCTAAATGAATATTTATTCTGTTTATTTCTTCGAAAAATTAACACAGAGGTGTTTTCACCATACTTATAAGCATTTTAAATCATAAATTAGATTTATAAGAATCATTTATTATTTTAGATTCTTATAATTAAAATAACTATAATATTGTTATTTTTTAGTATATAATGCTTCCAGCTTATTATTTATTCATAATTTAAATGGGGTATGTAATGTTATTGCCACAACGATATCCACAAAAAGCATAAAAATTAACCGTGATGTAATGAACAGTTTTTTTCGTATATATTTAAGACAATCACTATTTAATATTGTGATAATGTACTAATTAAAAGTTATAAAAATACAAAAGTCGTGTGCAAATGCAAAAAGATAGCATTTTCACATGAATTTATGTATTATAAGTTTCTGGTTTTTTTTCAGACATTTCTAGACAAAACTTTCTAGTGGATATACAATTGATCTTTTCTTTCTGTTAATTGGTATTTAAGTGCAAAAATGTGGGTTTTCATCTGATAATATAGTTGCGATCTGATAATATAGTTGCGATCTTAAATATTTCTGGATCACAAATCACAACCTATATATATAGTGTCGCTACATGAATCACCCCGTATGTCCGTCCTGTGGTCTGTATTAATTACCATTTTAGGAAGTGCAAGCTCTTGATCTATTTAGTATTTTGATATTTAAAATTCCATGGATGAAAACCACCAATGCATTTGACATTGTTTTGATGTTTATTAGAGATGTTGAAGAACATAAATATGACATTTATGATTTAGCATAGTTATTTGCCCCAGCTGAAACCCAAATTGATGCTACATTTTGGATTGAAAATACCAAGTTGTTTGGTATTCATTGTATGTTTTCAATCGATGAATAAGAACATAAGTTTGAGGAATTTGATTTAACCTGGTTATTAGTACGAGATATCAGCGTCTCTGGTGAGGTTGCAGAAGAAGAAGCAATTGCTGATTGTGATTTATCATGTGTATTCCCCGTTGAAGCTAAAATTGAAGCAGATGATTATGAAGGTTCTGATTTATCTTAGTTATTTCCTGTTGAAATTGAACCAAACTTTGTTGAAGTTGATGATTATCAAGAATGTGATTTATCTTGGTTGATTCCAGCTGAAGTTGAGGAAAAAGTTGACAACTATGATGATTGTGACTTCTCTTGGTAATCTCAGTAACTATTTAATATATTCTTTCTTGAATGGATGAAGGGGATGATTTTAGATTTGAGTATTGATCCAATTAGAAGAAAAGTGTGAACTTCCAAACGATGTCAAGGTGTGTGACTACCTTCCAGAAACTGAAGTCTTGGTCGAATATGATAACTAAGATAGTGTTCTTTTAAAGACTACATCTAAAAACGGTACTACAAACAAATTTCCAACTCCGGAATTATCCGCAGATAATACAACCGAAGAAGATAATGATGATGATGAATTTGACGCTTATGGTGAGTTATTGAGCCTCACTGTTGTTAAGCACAAAACAACATTAACTATTCCTTCTCCAATTCCAAAAACTATTAATGAAGAAGATGACATGATGAAAAACCATACCAAATCTTCAAATTCGTTACAAGCAACAACAACAGAACTACCACCTGGCTGATTTTACTAAATTTCCAATTACAGTAGCTGGGATTGCTACAACACTTCTTGAGTAGTGTAGTGGGGACCACGCACGAATAAAATATCATCTAACAAAATCAACTTAACATAATCAAATACACGTATGAATTATTAGAGGCTATAAAAGTTGATCTATATATAAAAATTTTGCTAGTTAAATTAATCTCGTCGTACCATGCTTATATAAGTATTTTATAGTTGTCAATAAATTCATAATTAATAAAAAAATTATTATAACTTCCAGATGATTTATTTTATTTGATTGTGATACTTTTAAAAATTTATCTTTTATCTTTTATTATTTATTGATAGCCAATTCTGTGAAGAAGAAGGAGGAAGCTATCACACCTTCTTTTCATGTGAAATTGCTAAAGAATTAGCACAACAAATTTCAATTAATATTCCATTACAATTAATTCCAGGAATTCAAATTCCATTAAACCAATCATTTACTGCAAACAGAATTATTAAATATTTAATATTTTGCAATAAAGAACACTACAAAAACAA